>PVKU01009517.1:0-60987 GCA_004027475.1 Anoura caudifer | reverse complement strand
TCTTTAGCTTCTACATTTCCCACACTATTCTTGCCCTCCCCCTGTCTATTTTCTACCTACCATCTATGCTATTTATTCTCTGTACCTTTCCCCCTCTCTCCTCCTCCCACTCCCCTGTTGCAAACCCTCCATATGATCTCCATTTCTGTGTTCCTGCTCCTGGTCTAGTTGTTTCCTTAGTTTGCTTTTGGTTTAGGTATGGTTGTTAATATCTGTGAGTTTGCTGTCTTTTTACTGTCCTATTTTTTATCTTCTTTTTCTTAGATAAGTCTCTTTAACATTTCATATAATAAGGGCTTGGTGATGATGAACTCCTTTAACTTCACCTTATCTGAGAAGCACTTTATCTGTCCTTCCATTCTAAATGAAAGCTTCACTGGATAGAACAATCTTGGATATAGGTCTTTGACTTTCATGACTTGAAATACTTCTTTCCAGCCCCTTCTTGCCTGGAAGTTCTCTTTTGAGAAATCAGCTGACAGTCTGATGGGAACTCCCTTGCAGGTGACTGTCCCCTTATCCCTTGCTGCTTCTAGAATTCTCTCCTTCATTTGAATCTTGGGTAATGTAATTATGATGTGCCTTGGGGTGTTCCTCCTTAGGTCCATCTTCTTTGGGACTCTCTGAGCTTCCTGGACTTCCAGGGAGTCTATTTCCTTTGCCAGATTGGGGAAGTTCTCCTTTATTATTTGTTCAAATAAGTTTTCCACTGGTTGCTCTTCTTCTTCCCCTTCTGGTACCCCTATAATTCAGATGTTGAGATGTTTAAAGATGTCCTGGAGGTTCCTAAGCCTCTCCTCATTTTTTTGAATTCTTGTTTCTTCCTTATTTTCTATTTGGTTGTTTCTTTCTTCTTTCTGGTCCACTCCATTGATTTGAGTCCCAGTTTTCCTCCCATCTCTATTGGTTCCTTCTTTCTGGTCCACTCCATTGATTTGAGTCCCAGTTTTCCTCCCATCTCTATTGGTTCCCTGTGGGTTTTCCTTCATTTCACTTATTGTAGCCTGCATTTGTTCATCTAATTTGTGAGCAAAGTCAACCAATTTTGTGAGCATCCTGATCACCAGGGCTTTGAACTGTGCATCTGATAGGTTGGCTATCTCTTGGTTGCTTAGATAAATTGTCTCTGGGGCTTTGATTTGTTCTCCCATTTGAGCCATTTTGGGGGGTTTTTTGGTCTGGTCACAGCTGTTACATAGTGAGGGACAGAGCCTTAGGTGTTCCCCAGGGTGGGGCAGCCCAGTTGCTGGGTAGTGACGCTGTATGTGGAGCGGGGTCCAAGAGGTAACAGTGGCGCTTACTCTGCTCTCTCTTGGATTCCAGTCCCCTCCGCTACTTCCCCTTCGCCTGGATTATCTGCGCATGAATGTGGGATCACCTGGTCAGCCAGCCACCTTGTGTGGCCTCACTGGGTCTGCATTGTTGCCACCCCATCCCCATGGTCCACTAGCTGCCACCTGTGCGCCTTCGGTCTGCCACCCGCTGCTGCCTGCGTGCCTGGGTCTACCAACCTCCACTTTTTCCTGCCGCGACTCTGCACCTCTTACCAGTCTGGATGAATGGTTGTTGGACTTCCATACAGTTCAATTTTCTATCAGTTCTGGTTGTTTCCTTGTTTCTAAATCTTTGTTGTCCTTAATTTTGGTTGTGCAAGGAGGCACAGTGTGTCCACCTACGCCTCCCTCTTGGACGGAAGTCCAAATGCAACCATTTCTTACACCTCCATGGCCTCCATTCCAGTCCAAGTCACCATGATGATCAAAACAACCTCCTGATTTGTCTTTCTGATGCTACTTTCCTGTTCCTCTCCCTGCCCTACTCTATACACAGTAGCCAGCGTTTTAAAAACTATCATGATCCTGCTCAAAATCTGAAAGCTTCTGACTAACAATGAAATGCTACATGCTAACCATGACCTCACGAGTTCCCTTGTTCACTGTCTTCCAGCCACCCTGAACTCCTTCCTCATTCTTAAGAACATGAAGCCCCTCTAGTTCAGTGATTTTTCTTTTAAATTTTTATTTACTGATGACTTTTAGAGACAGAGTGAGAGAAAGAAAGAGAGAGATTTGTTGGTCTACTTATTTTTCATTGTTGATTCCTGTTGTGTTCCCTGACTGGGGATCAAACCCACAACCTTGGTGTATGGGCACGATGCTCTAACCAACTGAGCTATCTGGCCAGGGGTAAGCTCTTCTATATCTCAAGGCTGGTGCACCCTCTTCCTCCCACAGTTTGCTCCCTCCCTTCTCTGAGATCTACACTCAAAGGACACCTTCTCAGAAATAGTTTCCCTGATCATTCTATCAACGCTTCCCCTCATGTCTCTCTATCCCCTTTCCTTTCTTTGGTTTACCTTCCCAGCACTTCTTCTTGACCATCAGATTATATTTCTATGTACTATCTGTCTGTCATCCCCAATAAAGTGAAATTTCTGTGGTGGCAGAAATTTCTCTATCTTGTTCACTCTTAAATAGGGCCAAGAATAGTGCCTGGCAAATAACAGGAGCTCAATAAATAGTTGTTGAATAAATACATGAATGAATCATTTCTATACTGTTACTCTTTGCTAACTGGGGTAGAAAATAGATATTTCAATTGTTTATTACTACAATACATATGGTATAATGCGAAAAGGAACCATTAAAGACTCTTGGAAGTTATATTTTTAGAGTCTCATAATGCTAGCTAGCAGATTTTTAGACAGAAAGAACAGCATGGGTATGATAAAGAGGTAGGAAATAGCAGAACATATTTTGAGGAGTGTAGGTAATTCCCTACAGAAGATCTGAGAAAAGTTGGGGGAGAAGGAAGCAGGACAGGTGAGAGGTGAGGCTTGGAATAAGGCTGGAAGCAGACAATGGGCAACCATGAAGGGTTTTGTGTGCCTTCTGAATTTTGGGTTTTTCTTGTAGCAAAGGAAGCACACACAAGGAAACAGAAATAAGAATTTCATTTGGGGAAAAATTACTCTTGTCACATAAGATTACATAATCCACATAATCATATCTGTTCTTAGTTAAGTAGCAGCTCAGCTGCTGAAGTTCTGCATAGAAATAAGACATGCCATGTAAGTCTTAAATGATTCTTTCACCCCCTACCATTCATACCTAAAAAGTATTCACAGTTTCTTGCTCAAAAATCTTTAGCTATTTTTCCAAATGAAACATTTTCTCAGCAGGCTCCTATTTGAGTATTTTCAACTTTTGATCAATTAGGTCTTTAATTCAAGAACACTTATATGATAGTTGTTAATTAATGCACACATCTAGTGTATGCACAGTGAATCAGTTAACTCACTTATAATACTAAATATCAATATCACATTGCATAGGGAAATATTCCACAAGATTTTTCAGTAATTTTTTAATTAGCAGAACATTGGCATCTGATCATTCAGATACTGAAACAGTCTAGTTTATCCAATATAAGCTTCCACTTAAAACAAAAGTGTTCAGTTAGTCAAAACAAGGGACATATAAAAAAATCCTATATTTTTCAGGTTAAAACAGTAGGTCTGATTTTAATATTTAGTATATACTTATATAAAGAAGTTTAACATAGACTACTAAGTTTCCTTTTTAATTAAAGGCCTTTCTTCAATTAATGTTAAATGGTTAGTTTTCATTGGTTTGTTAAAAAAATCATTGTTTGCCTTCTATCCCTCTTGGCTTCCTCTCTATCCTTAGTATGCTTAATGTAATCACTACTTTCCCTCTCACCTTAGAGCTTTCTCTCAACAACTCAACTGACAGTCACTCCATCTTTGACTGCTTCAAAAGACATATACCAAATCCTTCCTACACGTCCAATCACTGAGGTGCAAAAATGAAGATAACAGCTCCACCCCTGAAGCAGGTCCTGATGACAGCGATCCATTCTTGCTTCCCTTCCACCCCTTAGGTATCCACCTCAGTGTGGACTATCCCTCTAATTTATATGACCCACCTCCATCTGCTTTAATCTCTTTATGCAAATCACTTAATTCCAATGACACACTTGATCTTCCCTCCAAGATCTTTCTTACATTAGCATCCTTATGCTATAAGTCCACTTTTATTATTTTAAAGATTTTATTGATTCTTTAGAAAGAGGGGAAGGGAGGGAAAAAGAAAGGGAGAAAAACACCTGTGTGAGAGAGAAACATCAGTTGGTTGCATCTTGTATGTACCCCAACCAGGGAACTGAACCTGCAACTCAGGATGTATCCTGATTGGGAATCGAACCAGTGCCCCTTTGTTTTGCAGGATGATGTCCAACCAAGCCACACTGGTCAGGGCTGTAAGTCCAAATTTTAAAGGAAGCAAAGTAACTCTGATAAATAAACAATGATTATGGTATCAGAGTCAGCTAAACAACTCCCCTCTGCTCAGAAACCAAATTTGAGATTAATACCAAGTCAGAGAGGACTTCAAAAGGCTATCATTAAGAAGAATGAAAAAAGCAGTCCTGGCCAGCACAGCTCAGTTGGTTGGGCATTGTGCTGCAAAGCAAAAGGTCACCAGTTTGATTCCTGATCAGGGCACATGCCTGCACTTCGGGTTCAGTCTCCATCAGGGTGCATGCGAGGCACACTGATCAATGTTTCTCTACTTCTCTTTCACCCTGCCTTCCCCTCCCACTAAATTTTTATATATATATATGAATGTATAGACATATATGTATGTCTATACATACATACATATGTACACATATATGCATATATGTACATGTATATATATATAAAGAATGAAAAAGCAGAGGCCCCAAAGTCGATGACCAAGTGGATGCTCTCTCACTGGCACTTCTTCATATGCAGCTGAGACAGTCATTGAACTGACTCTAGGGACAAAGAAGCCACACGGCACAATTATGCTTCGGCACAAACTAGTTCTGATCCACTTCCCTTACGAGCCTTTCCTGATAGTTCCCAACAACACAACCATGAGCATATGGTGTTGCAGGGAAAGCTAAAAGAAAGGTACCTGCACAGGTTGCTCATCACAAAGATATGAGTTACAAGAGAAGGGGGAAACCTCTGGAGATGCTGTCCTGGGGGAACACTTATGCAGTGGAGCCAATTCTGCCCCATTTCCTCCACATCAGTGTAGGCATCGCAGACTAGGGTCTGTTCCAGGGCTCACCAGCAGCTCACATAACTTTACAATTTCTGTTCAATAAATATTTAAGTACAAAGGAGTAAAGGTGTTTAAAATTTTAAAAATGACCTTTAGACATCAACCTTAATATTTACATTCCATGGAAGTTATCACATTTTTAATACCTTTGGGAAGAATACACAGAGCAACCATTTCAAAACAGAAAAAAGCAAATATGTACAAAACCTAAAATATTTCTTATAAGAGCATGAAAAAGAATTCTGGAGTTTCACACACAGGCTAAATGAACTATCCTTTCATGCACATGCTTCACATCTGATGCACCTTTCCCCAATACACCCCACTGGCAAATACACCGAACCCTGCTGGCAAAATGTTTGTCTCTGGAGAGAACTTTTTCTAACTTGACAGAAGCAATGCCTAGAATTTAAAGCAGTTTTTCTTTCTCATCAAAACAGTGCAGTGACCTCTATGCAAAATATATTGAAAAATGCAAGACAATACTATAAGGTAGAAAATGAAACTTGGGTTTATGTCTACAAAGATATCAAATCTATAACTTTAGAGTGCACACAACTGAAACAAAGAAAATATAAAGTAATCCTGTTCATGCAGGGACCCCTCCTGACGGTGGTGTCTCCCGAGGGAGAGCCAGATCCTGCTGGGAAGCCAATTCTGACCACAAGCCTTCTTCTCAAATCTCCTCTATTGTCAATACAGACATATAGAAATGCTGGTAGAGTCAAAATAAGATAAAAATTTACCCATACATACACCCTACTGTGCATTCTGATAAAATGTACAACCCACAGTAAAATGAGAAATTATTTAAATGAATAAACATGGCATCAGCCTGAGATTCAGAAAGAACAAGTCCAGTCTTGTTTGTTAAATTCATGCACAGTATTCCATACATACTTATTGACTTGACTACAGAGCCATATGATCACATGTAGGAGGTCTCAAGATCATTATTTCTTCTTCATAAGCAACGAGGAGTGCTAAGTGGTTGGCTTTGTGATCTAAGATATAGCAAGGAAGCACATCATCATTCTGTTCTCCGAGACTAGGAATGGTAGCCTGGAAGAGCTAAAAATAACCACATGGGCTTAAATCTGAGGAGACAATCTCTTCTCGCAACTATGAGAAGGACCATCTTTATCCCGAAGGCTCTGAGGAGTACTGAAAGGATTTAGCGGTGAGGGGCATGGTCACACTTGAGCGTTAAAAAGATCACTAGTAAGAATTCTGAGGATGGATTACAGAGGGTAGAATGAGTCACAGAAGCCAAACAGGGCACTACTGTAGTCATAGCATGAGTGAAAGATGAAAACTAAAACTGAGGTGACAGAAATAGAATAGACATTTGAGAAACAGCATATGAAATCAATAGGATGAGTATGTGAATGAGAAGGGGGCACTGCAACTGATGATGATGATGAAGACAGCTGCAACTAACACTATTAACATTAAAATGTACTGGGTGTTTCACAGTGCCAGTCACTGTACTACATGCTTGTCCATTTTATCTCATTTAATCCTCCTGATTATCCTAGGAGGTAGGTACTATTATTATTCTCATTTCACGTATGAGAAAAATGAAGCTTAGAGAGCTTGAACACCATGTCCAAGATCACATAAGCGGTGGAGCCAGGATTCAAGCCTGGGTCTTACGGTCCCAAAGCTACACCGTAGGCCAAATTATTCCTTCTGCTCCAAACCTCCCAGGATTCTGAATTCATGAGAACAAGAAAGCATTATTTGCCTAAAAGTACCTACACTGTTTATTATCAGAAACTTTAATTCCATACTGTCCCTCATATTCTGGTTTTTATAAGTATCATCATGACACTATTTTTCACAATTGTGTTAGTCTCCCCTTAACACAACACATGGGGGTGCCATGCTGGCTTCAGAAACAAACACGGATATTCTCTTTCTCCAGCTGAGCAGTGGGGACTGGTGGCTCTAGCGGCTCTGGGATTAAATTGTGCACAGTCCTCCATCCAGCACATTCTTGTCTTTAAACACAGAAACCAGATAATAACACTCCCTCCTTGCCTAGAAGACTTTTCCATTTTTCCCCAAGTTTATTTAAGATCTGGGTAATTCTGACATTTATCTGCTGACCCACAAATGTGGGAAGGGCCCCAACATCATGCTGTCTATCAAAGTCTACCATGTACACGCACATTTTAGGTCCTCATAAAGAGAAAATACAGACAATCCAAAGTGACGGCATACAGATTTATTTTACCGCTTCTGCAAATGTACCCTCCAGCCTACCCTTTGCCAATCAAACAATGGATGGTTACAGAGAGAGCAAGGCTGTAACCTGTGCTAGAGGAATCCATTGGGTTTTGGTCAATAATCCATTCCTCTGAGACACCTTTGTTATACCTCCTACCTTCTGAGTAGTTAATTGTCTCTGGAAGGATAATAAAATCTCCCAGATCCCTATCATACCAAATCAGTCCTCATCTGCTTTTAAGATAGCCAAAGGGCCTCGATTTGGGACAGGGAGTTCTGCCTCTGTGAGCACTAGCTGAATCACAGCCAAACCGCTGGGTGGTATCTGCTCCACCCCTACCTTCAGAGAGGGATACATACACAAACAATTTATACAGATTCATCTTTTCCTTTTCTAGGATTATTAAATCAGTATTATACTAGCATCAAGAAAGTAAACAGTTTTTTGTTTTTGTTTTGTTTTGTAGACTTTTCCTTTATTTGGAATCAGGGTTAGTCCACAAGCCCTTTAATGTCTATCATTGTTTAGATGAAGCCTAAAGAAGCTCTGACAGCTTTACGTTGACCCAGAGTGATCGTTGTGGCACAAGGAACTACTCTGGGTCAAGATCAGGAACTCAGAAGCTAGACTACCTGGGCTCACATCATGACTCCGCTATTCACCAGCTATTCCAGCAAGTTCCTTCCTCTGAGAAAATCAGAATAATAACAGTGCCAACATCAGATGATTGCTGAGAATTAATCTAGTTGATCTTTGTAAAGGACCTGGAACAAAGCCTTGCACAGTAAACATGATATAAGTGTTCAATCCAAATTTTTTTTTTAATTAAAAACAAAAATAATCCTGGCCAAACATTGAGCTTTTGCTAAGGCACTAAACAATGAGAAGGTAAAACCAATTATGATGTGCTCAAAAACTAATTATCCTTCAAATAAAGTTTTTTATATCTATATATCAATATGAGAAATGTACTCCAGCAAGGAAAGTGCATTTACATAAATGCATTATTCCCTGTTTTGAGTATGTGTACAAAATGTGCTAAATCTATACGATGTAGAAAAAACAAATATGAGGAGGAAATGACTATTCCTTTTTTAAAGTAAGTGTAATTGTCCTACAATATTAGGTTAGTTTTAGGTATACAACCTAGTGACTTGAAATTTATATACGTTACAATGTGAGGTTTATTACTGATTAGACTCTAAATAAGTAGGTAACCTGTTATGCTATTAGAGCAAGCACAAATATAAAATGGTTATAGTACATTTTTACTTGTCTGTCTAAAGTTAAGTCATATGACCACTAAAGATTAAACTTATCTTTGAAAATTAACAGGATGGTTATTCATCATTTTGAGCCTCTATAAACTAATCCTGTCAGAAAAATACACACAGGTCAAGCCTACAAACTATAAAATTTGAATTCTTTTTATTTTTAAATCTATTTTAGTAATATAATCTATAATCCATATTTCTAAATTATGGTAGTCAGCAAGAATCACATAGCTATTAATTTCAGTATGCCCACATCTATAAAGTACACAAAAAGCATTGAAAAATAGGTAGAAAATATGCCTGAGGGGGTACTCTATTATTCTTTGGGATTTTTTTCCTTTCCTTTTGGCAGTGGGAGATAACCTGGGTAGAAGGAATGGTGATTATATACTTCAGATATCTAAAAGTGTAAAGGTCTTTCATCAGACTGAATTCTCTTCACTCTATAACTGTATTAAGATTTCATTAACGTTCAATTCTGCGCTCCACTACATGCTGCATTTTTATGCCCACACACAGCACCATCCTTCACAGGGAGCTTTTCAAACATTTTACACCCAGTCTTATTTCAGAAATGATTTTTAAGGTGGATAGTAAAATACTGACAACCCAGCAAGATAAAACAAAAATTCAAAAGGTTAGATGGGACATTTGTTAAAAATGGCAGATTAACCTCTCCGATTATTTTCCCCTCTCGTCTCCACACACGTGTTAGAGAATAAAAAGAGTGGAAATGCATGAGGACAATAGAAAGTTACAGCAGAGGGAGCTGCTGGCCAAGGGCCTGTCGGGAAGATGCCAATGACATGGAAACCAATTCACGTGCAGAACCCAGACAGACCTGACCTCAAGCTCTGTAGGTCAGGTTCTCCAGAGAATAACCTGGAGAACCTGACCTACAGAGCTTGAGGACCCATTAGCCACAGTGGACTCAGAATCATGGAGGAACACAGAGGGACTGAGTGAAAATGCACCAACGGAAGAACACTAGGACCCTCAGATCTACTCCTTCAACCTGCTTCCGCATACAGAGGTCTAATTTCTCCAAACAAGAGGTTAGAAGAGCCTTCTCTGGAACAATTGAACCTCTCTAAGAAAAAAGGTTTCACATACCGACATTTGTAAGACCCCTGATGAAGAGCTGACTTGCCATTTCATCACCATACAAACAAACCAATCTGCCTGCTGATAAGCTTCATACACAGAGGGTGTTCATCAGCATGTCAGGACTCATTCTTGGGAGTAACAACCGTACATTGAAGAATGGCCTCCTACATCACCAAGCACTATTATATGAAATGTTAAAGGAACTTCTCCAAGAAAAAGACCAAAAACATGAACAATAAGATGACAACAAACTCACAACTATCAACAAATTAACCTAAAAGAAAAGAAAAACAATGAAAACAAAAACTAAGCAAACTAGAACAGGAATGGAACAGAGAGATGGACATCACACATAGGAAGTTCAGTGGGATGGGGGAAATGAGGATTAGGGCGGAAAGGTACAGGGAAGAAGAAGCATAATTAGTAGGTATAAAATAGATGGGGAGAGATAAAAAATGGTATAGGAAACAGAGGACTCAAAGAACTTGTATGTACAACCCATGGACATGAAATAAGGGGGAGAATGATGGAAGGTTGGGGGGCAGGGCAGATGGGGAATAAAGGGGGGAAATTGGGAAAACTGTAATAGCATAATCAATAAAAAATACTTAAAAAAAAGAATGGCCTCCAACATATAAAAGCAACATACAAATATAAACAGGAAAAAAGAGTCTGAATGTAACATAGACACTGTACAGAACAGAAGAATACTTTAGAGAAACATATATTTAATATTTCCTAGAAAATAATTTAAATACAGACAAAACAAATAGAACCTATAATTAATATTGTCAGAGAAAGAAGATATCACATGCATGAAATGAGAACAGGGACCTATGTAAAAATATAATCAATGACTAAGCAAAAGATCTCTGACATTAAAAATAATTGTTTTATATTTTTATAAAAATATAAAAGCAAATAAAAACTTAAAGTGAGGAGTTGGAAAACAAAGTTAAATCCCTTGGAACATGGAAACAAAAGATCAAAGGATAAAAACCCAAGTCAGCAAATAAAAAATTCAGAATAGCCATTCCATAAACCAGTAGATCCAAAGTCTGACTAACAGGAATTCCAGAAAGTATAGGCAAAATTGAAGAGAGGTGATTAGCAAAGTAATAAAACCAGAAAATTTGCCAGACAAAACAGAAGTTTCCAGATTCATCCCATAAGCAATTAAATGGCAAAGAGTTCTTGAAAGTAAAAATGGAATCTAGAGGACAATACAGAGTAATGATTTTTAAGTTCTATGGGGAAAAAAATTATTTCCAACATAAAATCCTATACCCAGCCAAACTATCATTAGAGTGTGAGAACAGAAAAAATGTCAGCTTCAGCCATGAAAGGAACAAGAACTTAGCCTCCAATATTCCTTCCTTCAGGAAGCTCCTGAGTGTCCCACAAAGCAAGAAGGCACAAGCCATGCCATCCAACACGACAAAGCACTGAAGGAAGTCCCAGGATAACGGAGACTCTTCAGACCTGAGGAATAAGCCATCTATTGTGCAGCTGGAAAAGTGGGAGCTGTGAGGGCCCCAAATCATTTCATTATTTAAAATACTGTCAGCACATCTGGAGGGGAGAAAAGGGGTAGGGACCTTAGAAAAGTAAACAAATAAATAGGTAACAAATGTTCATTATTAACTCAAGTTGAAACAAAAAAATCATACAAGAATGGCAACTTAGCATAGTAGACCATTTTACTGGCAGTGAATACTGATTACACACAGTCTTCATAATGAAAACACACACTACTGATTTGAGTAAGAATTGTGACATAATTTTGCTGAGGAATAGCAGAAAAAACAAGAGTTGACTGTCACAGTCTGCACAGACCATGACGAGTAGAGGAAGACACATGGGAAACACAAAACTGCTGTTTTACAACAGCCATCCAGTTGGTATAATTTGCCAGTTTAATGCTCTGTGTATGTGTGAGATTTTTAAAGTAATTTTTAAAAATAAATGATGAGGGGGGAGGAAATGGGAAGTTGCTGTTCAACAGAGAGAGTCTTCATTCTGCCAGACAGAAAAGCTCCAGCGATCTGTTGCACAATCTTGTGCAAACAGTTAACACAACTGAAGTGTGCAGTTAAAAATAGTTAAGATGGTAAATTTGATGTTATATGCTTTTTACCACAATTTAAAAATAAAATAAAAATAAGCACATGGAAAATTAAGTCAAAGGAAAAGCATTTTACTTTTGCTAGACAACAAATTTGACTAAGCTTTTTAGTAGCCATGATAAGTGACATGATTCCATGTCCGTAAAGATTTTTTAAAATAAAGCCATAACCCATAAATCCCAAGAGAATTATAACTAATCCTGATACGGAAAACAAGGAAATTTTGTGGCAAAGATTCCCCTAAGATGATACTATATAATTAAAGAATATCCCTCCTTAGCAAATACAGCAAATGTCTCACTTACATTGGGAATAGGTTTTTAATATATAATGTCTATTTTCAGAGAAATAGGAAGGTATCAAATGCTTAGTAACAGTTTCTGCAAATCCTGGCCTCCCTTGGCCTGGGAAGTGAAATGAGTCACAGTGCCAGGCAGTCCTGGGGCAGGAGGCAGAGGACAGTAAGGGCCCGGCCTCCTCCGCCAGCACCGTCCCCGGCAGGCAGAGCCCCCCTGCGCTCCCATTAGTCCACATCATTAGTCTACCCACGGGTGAAAGACTGAATCTGGCACAGGAAAAGCTGTTGGCTCTTTAGGAGGATCAACGTACAATGTGCCAAAGCAGAGGGTGAATGAAAGTCAATGTCTAAAAACTGAAAACCCCATTCAAGACCAATTTTCTTATGCAGCTTACAAGTTACTTTCTGAAGCTTAATTCCAAATATAATTGAGCAATTGTGGCATCATTTTGCAATAAACACACAGCTACTCAATACAGGTTATATTTGAAAGACAATCTCTGAAATATAGATATGTAATGGAAGGCTTGGGTATACATGTCTAAAAATCAAACCAACAAAATAAAATATACTCTTTAACTATAGAAAAGGGAGTATTAGGTGGAATAATGACATAAGGAAGCAAGCCAGAAATGCAAGTTCCTAAATACTTGCAATCAAGTATGTCTTGAAACAATTCCCTATGTAAAGTGCATGTATTTCTCAAATTAGAGCACACCATATTTAATTTTCCTTTATTCTTATACCTTTAAGGATAACACACGTGTTATGGGATCATATCTTGAAACCTGCCCCTTTCCACTGAAACGCAACATGTGTGAAACAAAACGGCTGACCTCCTGCCCCACAAAGATCCTGAAGTAGACTCTCTGACCGTCTTCCCACAAGTCTGTTCATTATTCAGGTTATTCAGACCCAAAGACAGGTGACTGTACTTTGATACCCAAGCTGTGTACCAATCACAATCCTATTGACTCTGCCCCTAAAGTAAATGAGGACTCCAACCACCTGTCAGTATCTCCAGAGCAGCCACCCTAGTTGCATGGCGACCTGATCCATCAGCTCAGACTGCCAGAGCCTCTCAACTGGTCTCCTGCTGCTCCCTACTGTCTTGTCTCAGGATAGCTGATGGAGCAACTCAAAATGGAAGCCAAATCACCTTATTCTGCTAAAAAATGTCCAGTAGTTTCCCAGTTCATTAAGAGTAAGTCCATTTTACAGCAGCCTACAAGGCCCTATAAAATGCTGCTTATGTTTCTGACCTCCTTCCTATTGCTCCCCTTTTGTCCATTCTGTTCCACCCACAACTGCCCTTGTTCCCTGACCTAAAGCCCATGTAGCCACATGGCTCACTCCCTCGTGGCTGCCAAGTCTATGCTCAAAGTCACATTTTTCTGTGTAGTCTTCTCTGATCATCCCATTTAACATTACAAGCTTTCCCATATACTCCCTTGCTTTATTTTTCCCCAGAGTACTTGCTACCACCTGACCATCAAAGTTTACCTATGTGTTTATTACCTGCCTTCCCTCTCAAATAAGTTCTATGATGCCCTGACTGGTGTGGCTCAGTTGGTTGGGTGTCATCCCACAAAGGGAAAGGTCGCCAGTTTGATTCCAGGTCGGGACACATGTCTCGGTGGCGGGTTCACTTGCCGTCAGGGCGCGTGCGGGAGGCAACCTGTCAACATTTCTTTCTCACATCAATGTTCCTCTCTCCCTCTTTCTCCCTCCCTTCTCCTCTCTCTAACAATAAGTAAATAAAATCTTTTAAAAAAACATTCCACAATGGCAGGGATTATTGTGTAAGTTTTGTTCACTGCTGTTGCTCATGGTTCAATAAATACTTGTGAACAAAGTGATTTCTCTCTGCAAATCACCAAATTGCATGTGACCCACTAAGAAGCACATTTAGAATTTTTAAAAATATATTTTCAAATAATTATTATCATGAATAAAATAAAAAGTCACAATACAGAGTACACTGAGGACTTAAATCTAAGTTGAGTATCGATAGAATGATGTGCACATTTATAATTAAACTTACAGGCTTCTTTCTGTTTTTGCTTTTATTTGCTTACTTTCTAAAGTAAACTTTGTCAAAATAAACCCTTACAAGTGTTTACTGCAGTGCACCTTTTTTTAATGCTCTTAAAAAATACCCAGATGCAAACATGATTCACCTACAACCTAGTAAAAATTCTGTACAGTTGCCATATACCAAGGACTTTTTTAAAGTCTCTGTTAATTTCATTTTAAAGTAATGTCTGTGGCAGCTACCAAAATGACACACAGCTAAAGGGTGCTTTATACTGCGGCTAGAGAACGCCATCTGGCTCAATGTGAGAGAAACCACACTATCATACTGAATAGTTCCAAAGGAATTTCCTTCTAACATAAATTAAGTTGTGCTATTTTATTTAATACACTTTCTAAATAAAATTACATACATGTAGCAAAAGAAGTTAGTAGTAACATAAATAATAAGAACACTAGTGACTTCCAGCCAAGATGGAGGTGTAGACGGACACACTGTGCCTCCTCTCACAACCAAGATTAGGGACAACAAAACTACAGAACAAAAAAAAAAACAAAACAATCAGAACAGATAGAGGGTTGAATTGTATGGAAGTCCAACAATGATTCACCCAGACCGGTAAAAGGGGCGGAATCAGAGGCCAGTGGAGAGGGGTCCTGGCGGGAAGAAGCAGTAGCTGGTGGTCCCGGGTGCACAGGCTCCAGTTGCCAAGCACAAGGAGGCAATGAACAGACCAAGCGAGGCGCACAAGGCGGCTGACCGCGGTTACACATTCGCACACAGATAAGCCAGGTGAAAACAGGCAGCGAGACAGAATGTGCAGCACAGGGCCCCAGCGCCTAGAAATAGAGCCTAAAGGGCACTGATTGAGAACACTTGTGGAGGTTGAGGTGCTGGGAGAGACTCCCAGCCTCACAGGAGAGTTCGTTAAAGAGACCCACAGGGTCCTAGAACATACACAAGCCCACCCACATGGAAATCAGCACCAGAAGGGCCCAATTTGCTTGGGGAAAGCAGTGGAAGGGACTGGAATCAGAGAGAGAGTGGAGCAGGCACCATTGTTCCCTCCCAGACCCCGCCCCCACATCCAGCATCACAACCGAGGGACTGGGTTGCCCAACCCCAGTGAACACCTAAGGCTCCACCCCTTACTACATAACAGCAGTGACCAGACCAAAAAAAAAAAAAAAAAAAAAACCAAGGATGGCTCAAATGGGAGAATAGATCAGGGCCCCAGAGCTAATTCATCTAAATAACCAACAGGTAGCTAACCTATCAGATGCACAGTTCAAAGCCCTAGTGATCAGGATGCTCACAGAATTGGTTGATTTTGGTCACAAATTAGATGAACAAATGAAGGCTACAGTAAGTGAAATGAAGGAAAACGCACAGGGAACCAATGGTGATGGGAGGAAAATTGGGACTCAAATCAATGGAGTGGACAAGAAGGAAGAAACAAACAACCAAACAGAAAAGAAGGAAGAAACAAGAATTCAAAAAAATGAGGAGAGGCTTAGGAACCTCCAGGATATCTTTAAACATCTCAACATCTGAATTACAGGGGTACCAGAAGGAGAAGAAGAGCAACAAGTGGAAAACTTATTTGAACAAATAATAAAGGAGAACTTCCCCAATCTGGCAAAGGAAATAGACTTCCAGGAAGTCCAGGAAGCTCAGAGTCCCAAAGAAGGTGGACCCAAGGAGGAACACACCAAGGCACATCATAATTACATTAGCCAAGATTAAAATGAAGGAGAGAATTCTAGAAGCAGCAAAGGATAAGGGGACAGTCACCTACAAAGGAGTTCCCATCAGACTGTCAGCTGATTTCTCGAAAGAGACCTTGCAGGCAAGAAGGGGCTAGAAACAAGTATTCCAAGTCATGAAAGGCAAGGACCTGCTCCAAGATTGCTCTATCCAGCAAAGCTGTCATTTAGAATGGAAGGGAAGATAAAGTGCTTCTCAGATAAGGTCAAGTGAAAGGAGTTCATCATCACCAAGCCCTTATTATATGAACTGTTAAAGGGACTTATCTAAGAAAAATAAGATAAAAAATGGGACAGTAAACAGATAGCAAACTCACAGATATTAACAACCACACCTAAAACAAAAGAAAACTAAGCAAACAGCTAGAACAGGAGCAGAAACACAGAAATGGAGATCACATGGAGGGTTAGCAACAGGGGACTGGGAGGAGGAGAGAGGGGGAAAAGGTACAGAGAATAAGTAGCATAGAGGGTGGGTAGAAAATAGACAGGGGGAGGGCAAGAATAGTGTGGGAAAAGTAGAAGCTAAAGAACTTATGACACATGGACATGAACTAAGGTGGGGAGTGTAGGTGGGAGGGGGTGTGCAGGGTGCAGAGGAGTGATGGGGGAGAAATGGGACAACTGTAATAGCATAATCAATAAAACATAATTTAAAAAGAACACTAGGTAGTTCTGAGCACTTTTCATGAATTGCAGTATTTCATCTGTACAACAATCCTTTGAGGTAGGAAGGTACTATTATTATTTCTATCTTACAGATGAGGGAATGAGTACACTAAAAAGTAAGCAACTCAATAGAAATCCTAGTAGAGCTAGAATTTAGATTGGAGCACACCCTATCTGGAAACAGGGGCTCTGGTTCCATCGCACACACACTTACGTGTGATACCATCTGCTTCTTCTAAGACAGCAAATACCAAGCAAACCCACCCTGCTTGCCCTTTAAAGCATTAAATTTCAGGTTAGATGTGCTTCAAAGTCTTTACAGTCTAAAGATGTAGGCCTTGATTTTGGCGGTATATCACTTTGTTAAAAATTAAAATTCTCAAAACAAATGATCAGATTCTTCTAATGTAGTTTCATATATATCCATTAAAAAGTACATTAACTTTAGAAATTTTAAATAAAACCCAAAAATATAGGTTCAGTTTTATAGGAGCATCAATAAAGCAGTTAGACTTCCTAAATCTCATACCAATCACAAAGTCTATAAAATTTTTCTCAAAAAGACAAGACCATAAGTTTCTCTTCTTACTGAATCATCAAAGAATGATTTCCAAGTAATTTGCAATTTACTGGGAACTTTCAAATTCTTCCATCCATTCAGCAATAACTAACTGCCTAGAAACCACCTAGACAGGAATTTAAACATGGGGAAGATATATTTCATGTCTTCAAAGTAATTGGAGTAAATTCTGTAAGTTTTCAAATATTATTTTCAGGTATAAATTCCCTAACTTAGGGAAAGCAAATTTACGAACACTGAATATCTAAAAGCAGTCTGTCTCCAACAATCATGAACTTGCTAGTCTTTCCCAAGGAACAGACTTCTAGTCGGCAACTAAACTACCCTGGGTTAACAGTTCCCCCTAGTGGCCAGTATGGGAAGACAGGAATTGGGAAAACGCCTTCAGTATTTCTCTAACTCAAAAGACCAAGCTTCACAGGCTCACTTAAACCTTTATTTTCATCCCTGCATACCCTCCCACATTAATCTTTTTCTTGCACTCACTGTCATTCTTGCTCAACAACTTCGAGATTCTCTGCCTACACCCAGCCTCCCTAAACACCCCTTTAGTCCATATCCAAAACAACAAGTGATCCCAATGATAACAAAAATAAAGGCAGTGTTTAATCTGTACCAGCACAAATTTTTATGAGCCATAAATGTGTGCTTAAATTACTCATTAAAACCAGCATCATCATCATCTATGGCTCCTGAAAATAACCACAACTCCCTTTACAAACTCCACAGTCTTTTCCACATTTTCAACCACATTTAGCCATATTTGCTTCTCCTGAACACCTAATTATATAATGACACCAATATTCATATTAGCACTGTACTATAACTGCATGCTTAGCTTGTTTGAAAACTGGGGGCACTGAGGGTGGAGGAATGTGAGAGCAGATTTCAAGCTCCACAAAGGTGAAAAGCATGTGAGGGCAAGACTCCTCTGTCCTGTTCAGTTACAGCTGCAGCCCTGAACCCAATGTGTGGTAGATTTTTAGGAGCATGGTCATTTTGATGAGTGGGGTGGAGGAAGGGTGATCAGGATGAAGGAAGGGAAAAGGAGGAAGGACTCTGCAAATTCATTGTGACATATGGGATGGTGGCGTGATGTCATCACATTGTAAGCATCGTTTCTACACATGAATGCTATTCAAACTGCCTCTGAAATCAGCACTGATTTCATCAGTGTTGGTGTTATGCCTGCTATCTCAGAGACCCCCTGTCTCAGGACCACCTCCCACTGGGTCCCTTTGTATGACAGTCTTCATTACAATAACACATTTTCAGTATATCATGTTTACTTACATCATATTGTGTTTTCTGGTTCCCTTTTGCAATAATCTGTTAGCCACAGGGTTTTTGTTAATAGTTGTTACTGTCCTTGCCTGTGAATTACTGACTCGGTGTTTTAACATGCACAGTTACTATGTTATTTCTAAGTGCTATGTAAACAAGGAAAAATAATTTGTTGTAAAACAAATTGTTAAATTTTTAATTAAGCAGTTTAATAGTACTGACATATAGTGAAAGCTAATTATGACTTAAATGAGAAAGATTAACTCTTCAGATTGTTAGTTTTTTTTTTTTAGTGTGATCACAAAATGACATGCTATTTTAAGTTATATTTCCATTCCTTATTTTCATAGGTCTCATTACTAACTTCCATTAGAAATCTGTACTCACTGATCTATGATCCCAGGCATCTAAACCAGACACAGGAAATCTGTGAAGCGATAATTTTCTTCAATTCATTTCAGGTGCAGGAAAGGGTCATAGGAACGTGACCCATTGTGACTGCTCTGTGGGATCACCACAATCCAACCTGGATTTCTTGAACTTCCTCCCTAATACTTTCCTTATAGCCTGAGCTTTTTAACTTTATACTTTGCCATTCTAATACTATTGGCATTGATTTAGGTAACACTGAGAAAAAAGAAACCATAATTCTAAATCACATTTCTCAGTTGTCAGATGTGGTGACTTAAATCAAGTATTTATTGGCTGTCTTTCTGTCCTTTGGCAGTTATTGCTTTCAGCTATAGCAACTGTTCCTGTTTGCTTCAGGCCATCAGCAAAAGGTGCCACCATTTCACAATTTCATCAGTATCTCAGAAATTGCTGTTGTAATTCAAGTTTCATGACTGATAATGCCTTTCTCTGGCCTTTCAAATTCCCTTGGAAAACGTTAATTATGTTTCAATGGTAAAATTCTGTTTTAAATAATAGTCTAAATCTTTCTTTGGGGGTTGGATAGGAGTGTTACCCAAAGTAGCACAGGTAAAAAACCTACCTGGTTATTAAGATACCCCAAAATCCCAACACACCGCTTCCCCATCCTATCACACATTGAGTCATGAATGTGCCTCTACATTAGTTCTCGCCCTCGTTCCTCACTACTATTCCTACTTTTAGTATGCCTGCTCCTATCTTTTACCCTTACCCCCAAAGCCTCCCTTTTCTACCTTCCACCTAAACCCTACCCACCCTTCAGAACTCAATTTAAATCTTACCTCTTAGGTAAAGCCTTTCTTCTCACAATTCTTACTTTAAAGGAGACTACCTCAGCCCAAAAGTCCAAAAGCCCAGAGCTGCTTCTTACCCAGCCTGACTTTCAGATCATCCTTGAACAGATCCTTATTACTGGCTGACTAATATAATAGGCCCACATTCAAAATGATTTTTGAGGTCCAAAGGGGGAAAAAAAAACACGTTACTACTATTGATATCCCTTAAATCTTCCTACTTCTCATGTTTACATGGGGTTTGCAGGCCACCCAGATTATAAATTAAGAAATAGTGAAATCCCTTTTTGAATGAGTTATCCCTTCTGCTCTGATGTGGATGGTTTGATCCACTTGCAAGTTCACATTTCTAAATTGCGCAAGTCACAGTTGCTGCACTGAAAAAACTCATTCCCAGTTGGATCCCACACTCACTCACTAGAGGCAGCCATGATGAATGGGTATCTGAGGCTTCCTGCCTCCTAGGTCTTTAGTTCAGGAACAATTTCCTAGTTGGTTAGAGTTTTTCATTTTCTCTTGCTCACACAATATAATGGAACTGCATTACTCACTTAAAGCACACTTGGAGCATGACAGAATGTTTAACACATGGAAAATTTTAATTGGAGACAATAATATTCCACTGACTCCCTCAACAAATTTCCAGCTCAAGATCAATGGCCATGAACAGCACTTTCAATTTATCATATTCCCCACAACATCTTACTTTTAGGAAATAATAATGAATGCTTCAATACCATCTTATGCACTCCATATAATAATTTCTGGTGAATCCACTCATTTGACAATATTTACCAGCACTTGTGCAGGGAGACAGGAAACAATGAGGGAAAAAAACAGTCCTTCTCTTTTCATAAGATAAGGGTGACTTCTGTTTTTAACAGGCCATTCTGAACAATACAGAACTTGCTTACAGAATGTGTCTTCCAGAAGCTTCTCAAGAAGTAAACAAAACCATATTATATAATTTGTTTTTCACAAGTTAATTCCTCAAATTCACTCAGTAGGGGATAATTGACATTTTGACCCTTAAGTCAAAGGGCCTAAAAGCAGATTCCTGGAAGCCATGAACATACCTACCCAGAATTTAATTTCTAACACCATTCTCCACTCAAAGGCACCACAGCTCCTTGGGGAAATGCTGGAGCAGAAGTCCTAAGATAAGCCTTAACATCTAGTTATGCCATAAAGTTACAAACTGCTAAAATGAAATCGTTTGGTATATCATGGAAACATAGGAGCCAGCTTAAAGAGGCTCCCACTGCTGATTCAGACAATTTGAGCACCAAAATAATTTTACAAACAGGAAATGAATTACAAACCATTGGGGGAAATTGGGAATCTATGAGTTCACACCAATAGTAAATGGGCAAAGAAATAAAAGAGGAAAAGGGGAGGTCAATGTGAAGTGAAACAACATCATTTTGCAACCACCACAAAGAATGACTGATGGATGCTAACTCTGGGGGCAGGGCAGATATTTTGATGAGGAGCAACATATCTGTATGGACATAAAATATCTCCCACATCTTACCTATTAGTTGGATGGGGGAAAATAGTATACAGAAATCAGCTAATACCTTGACTGGATGATCAAAATTAACATCAGAACTAAGGAGAAGATAGACACCATGTGCCTCCAGATGTGGGACCCAGAGGACACAACATCAGTTATGAAATATTCTGGTAGCAAACAAATAACATGAATTTTTAACGGACAGTCCATTAAAAAAACTGTATTTAAAAATGTTGATGTCATAAAATATAGAATTCTGAAGAACTGTGTCAGATTAAAGAAGACTAACAAAACATGACAAGCAAATGCAGTTGTGGTCCTAGGCTTGGTTTTTCACTGGAGAAGGAAAAATGCCATAAAAAGATACTGGGTCATTTGAAAAAAACTGGAAAACATACCATTGATTAGATCAGCAATTTTCTACTTTTTCTATCCCATGGAACACATAATTACTAAAATTCTGCAGCATACCAAAAAATACACTTTTTTGCTGATCTAACAAAAAGTAGGTGTAATTTTGATTTATTCACACCAGACGGCTATTGTATTGGCTGTTCCACAATTTTTTGATTTCACAATCTAAGGGAAAAGAAGTCAGTGGCCCTGACTAAACAGTCGGTATTGCATGTTTTAGAAATTCTTGCAGAGAACTGGTCTGAGTAGGCTGGGTTTACATGAAAAGATGAGAGGTCTTCTGGCCAACATGGAGGCATAGGTAGACACACTTTGTCTCCTCACACAATCATAAAGAAGGATCACAACTAACCTCAAAACAGGGAACAACCAGAACTGCTAGAAAATCAAACTGTATGGAAATCCGACAACTAAGGATTTAAAGAAGAAATATTCATCCAGATGGGTAGGAAGGGTGGAGATGGGGAGCCAGGGTGGAGAAGACTCAGTGTGATTGCAGCAGCGAGGCAGTGACAGTGGCAGCCTGCAGAATGGGTGTCCCACATTCACGTATGGAGGATAGAAACTGGGAGGGGCAACTGGGGAGTGAGCAATCCCAGCCCAAGGGCAGACCTCACAGCCTAGTGTTCCAGCCCCAGGAAATAAAGCCTCATAACGTCTGGCTATAAAAACCAGTGGGAGTTAGGGCTGCAGAAGAAACTACTGGTCTCTCAGGAGTGTCCATTTAAAGAGACCCATGGTCCTAGAACCTATGTAAACCCACCCACTCTGGGAACTACCACCAGAGCAACAGCAAGAGGGGCGCTAGTCACACATGGGAAGTGGGTGAAGTGACTAGAACAGGGCAAGTGCCAAGCAAGCAGTATTGTTCCCTCTCCCCAGCTTCCCCCACATACAGTGCCATAAAGAAGTCAAGCAGGTTACCCCACCCTGGTGAATACCTAAGGCTCTGCCCCTTACAACATAACAGGTGCACCAAGACAGGGAGTCAAAGCAGCTTTCCCCAATACACAGAAACAAACACAGGGAGGATGCCAAATTGAGGAGACAAAGAAATATGGCGCAAATGAAAAACAGATCAACATTCCAGGAAAAGAACTAAGAGAAATAGCCAACCTATCAGATGCAGAGTTCAAAATACTGATGCTAATGATGCTCAGAGACTCATTGAGTACGGCAAATGCATAAGGAAAGAAGTGAAGTCCACACTATGTGAAATAAAGAAAAACCCACAGGGAACCAACAGTGAAAGGAAGGAAGCCAGGGTTCAAATCAACAATTTGGAACATAAGGAAGAAATAAACATTCAATTGCTACAGAATGAAAAAACAAGAATTCAAAAAAAAAAAACAACAAAAAAAAAAACAAAACAAGGAGAGAATAAGAAAACCCTGGGACATCTCCAAACATGTGAACATTTGAATCATAGGGATTCCAGAAGGAGAAAAGGAAGAACAAGAAATTAAAAACTTATTTGAAAAAATAATGAAAGAAAACTTCCCTAATACTGGCGAAGGAAACAGACATGACATGTAAGTCTAGGAAGCACAGAGTCCCAAACAAATTGGACCCAAAAAGGACCACACCAAGACATACCATAATTAAAATACCAAAGGTTAAAAATAAGGAGAGAATCTTAAAATCAGCAAGAAAAGAGAGTTACCTACAAAGGAGTTCCCATAAGACAGACTATCAGCTGATTTCTCAAAAGAAGCTTTACAGGCAAGAATGGACTAGCAAGAAGTATTCAAAGTGATGAAAAGAAAGGACCTACAACCAAAATTACTCTATCCAGCAAAGCTATCATTTAGAATGGAAGGGAAGATAAAGTGCTTCCCAGACAAGGGAAAGCTAAAGGAGTTCATCATCACCAAACTATCATTATACGAAATGTTAAGGGATTTATTTAAGAAAAAGAAGAAGGTCAAAATATGAACACAAAATGACAACAAACTCACAACTATCAACAACTAAATCTAAAACAAAAACAAACTAATCAAACAACTAGAACAGGAATGGAATCAAAGATATGGCGATCATATGGAAGGTTATCAGTGGGGAGGAGAAAAGGAGATAATGGGGGAAAAGGTACAGGGATTAAGAGCCATAACTGGGCCCTGGCTGGTGTTGCTCAGTGGATTGAGTGCAGGCTGCGAACCAAAGTGTTGCCAGTTCAATTCCCAGACAGGACAAATGCCTGGGTTGCAGACCAGGTCCCCAAAGCCAGGTCCCCAGTGGGGGCCATGTGAGAGGCAATCACACATTGATGTTTCTCTCCCTCCTTCCCCTCTCTCTAAAAATAAATAAATTTCTTTAAAAGAAGCATAACTGGTAGGTACAAAATAGGGGGATGTTAAGAATAGCATAGGAAATGGAGAAGCCAAAAAATCTTACACATACAACCCATGGACATGAACTAAGGGGGTGTACTGCAAGAGGGAAAGGGAGTACTGGGCAGAGGAGGGTAAAGAGCAACAGAAATCAGGACAACTGTAATAGCATAATCAATAAAATAGGCTTAAAAAGTTCTTGCAATACACTAGTTGAAAATCACTGAATTAGATAAAAAGTATTGTATCAGGTGCGAAATACACTGATGTCAATAACCGCACTGGGGAAATGTAAGAGAATTATCT
This sequence comes from Anoura caudifer, assembly GCA_004027475.1. NCBI lineage: Eukaryota > Metazoa > Chordata > Mammalia > Chiroptera > Phyllostomidae > Anoura > Anoura caudifer. Next base: position 36,706 of record PVKU01009517.1, on the reverse strand, counting down.
TTATTCTTAGGAAGTATATATTATCTTATATGCAACTTACTCTCAAATAGTTCAGAAAAATATTGTGTTTGTGTGTGTGAGAGATTGTGTGTGTATATCTATACATACATCTACAAACATCAGCCAGGTAACAGAAAGCTAGAACAAATAACAATGGAAATAGTAAGAATATTTAAATGTTCTTTGTACTATTCTTACAACTTTTCTGTAAGTTTAAATGATTTCCAAAAAAAAGTTTTGAAATGCATTTAGCATGCTTTTACCATAAAAGAAAACCCTTCTTTAAGATAATTACACATTCTCCCTAAAGGCTTTTTTTTTTTAGGTTATTACCATTTTCTAGATATTTTCTTACTAGATAGTGAAAGTGTAAACTTTAGTATTTGGGACTGTAACTGGACTATTAAAAATAAAAAATGAATAAGGCTCAAATATAACCTCAGTGCATGAACAGATACAAGTAAATGAATGAAGAAAATACAGTAATAATCTACCACTAATCTATGTCACTACTAAATGGACAAAGCAAAATGTTATTTAAAGCAGTGGTTGACCCAAGTATAATATATGCCTTAAACATTTTAATTCTTACAAGCGGACATTTATTCAAGTATCTTTTTAAATAAAGGATTTTTCTCTGAAGATGATCCAGGAATTCAGTCCTTTTTCCCCACACTAACCATAACCATAAAGCATCATCTACAAAGGCCAGCACTGAGCTTCATAAGGGGGAGAGTTAAAGACACTTGGGCTAAAGTCTTCTGTACCTGTACAATCTTTAGAGCTGTCTCACCTCCACCCAAATCAAGAGAAGAAAAAAGTGTTCAGAACACGCCTGGAACTTGCCAATGCATTTAACTTACTTTTCATAGAAGCAACAATTCTTTCTTCATGGACTTATATTTTGCCATTTATTGCTAGTTATATTATATTATTAGAAACACAAGTACAATTAGCAAAATATGCTGTTCAACCAATGAGAGCACCAGTGCACAGGTATCCTGGAGAGTCGCTGAGCACTGCCAGTCCATATGTTCTCAGAACAAATGGAGAATAATTACCTGTTAATCCCACAAGTCTATTAAGTGGAGATCAGTAGGAAAGTGTCTGGTAGATATCCAAATGGAGCCACCTCTACCGAGTATGCAATGAAAATATTTGTCTCCAACCAGTGAACTAAGCATTTCATGAATAGCTCTTATTTTGCCAGAAGTGCACAGGGATTAAAGTGACATTTGATCAAGGTTACAGGCAAGGAGGCTCAATTTAAGAGTCTCACTGTTTTCTTAGAGACCAGCAATATAAGAGAGCAGAAATGTCTTCTACAAGACAATAAACAATAGTTTTAAAATCTGTGCCCCAAGACAGACTCGTAAATGGAGAGCAGGATGACAGCTGGACAGGGAGAGGGAGAAGCTAGGAGTGGAGAGGCTGAGCAAAAAGGTAAAGGGACTCATGGACATGGACAACAGTGCGGGGATTGCTGGGGGGAGGGGAGTGTAAGGGGACTAAATGTAATGGAAAAAATACAATAAATTTTAAATCAAAAATAATCAATAAAAATATAAATAAATAAATAAAATGTGTGCCTCGAGTAGTCAATTCTTAAAGTATTTCCTTAAAAAAAAAAAAAAAAAAAACAACATACAAATCAAAAAGGTGTAACAAGAACACAGGATAAGAGGAGAATAAAAACTCTGACTTTGACACTCTTATAAAGTAAAACCAAGTATCCACACTTGCAAATACATACACTACTCCCCAATGCAGCAATTTGTCTCTTTGTAGAATCCATAAAAGAGCCTTTAATTATCCGACGGAGTTTGGGGGAAATGTGTTAGGTGTGTGCGTAGTCACATTCTAAAGCACACCCATGCATGGGTGGAATGTTCCGCTGCACAAAGTTTTAAACCATTAAAAATGAGTTCTTTAGTCATCTAATTTGTGATCCCAATGTGTCTCCATTAGAAACATGTACCAGGAAAATACTGATAACTGTCAGTGCAGCTGGAGCTAACTTCTGTCACACCCACCTCGTCTACACCCTCAGGAAGTCAAAGGAACAAAAGTGCCCAAACACTCCAGCATCTGACCAGAATCACCAGGTTCTCTACACGCCTGACATGTGATGATGAGACATGCAACTTAACGCGCTGTCTTGTTAGAGAAAGCCTACAGAGGAAATTTGATTAATTTGCCCAATAAATTTCCAACATAGAACAGTGTGTTTGAGAGCAAGACAAATAGAAATTCATTCCATCTGACCCCAGGGTCTCATCTGGCTTCTTGTCAACTGTGATTTCAAATTTATTATTCATTCTATATTTTGCTTCTACAATCAATGAATAATGGTGCTTTCCTATCCACATGGTTTCACAAAGAAATTAATTATATGAAATAATATATGACAATTTAACATAACAAATAAACTGTATTTTTAAGGAGACATTAGAAAATATATCTAATGATGCAAGAAAATTCAAATTCACCTCAAAAAGGTTGTCATAAAATCCAAGGAAGATATAAACTGACATCCCTCTAATGTCATTAGTCGAGTTAATATTTCACAATGTAAATTCAGATGCTACATAAAATGGCATTGTCTTAGTCCTCAAGTGATCATACATATGCATATATGTGTAGTATAGTATATAACATATGTATGTGTGTATATATACATGTACAAAATATCTATGTAAAATATATATAGATGAATATATGTACAAATATGTATAAACTCAGTATGTATAAATAAAATCCATGCACACACACAAAGGGGATAGCAACGTACAATCCCCTCGTGCCCGACTACACAGGATCATTCTTGATCACATCTACAGCTCCAGGAGCAAGAGAATGGAGATAAGGGCCTCTGCGCCGCAGCACATTTCTGAGTTGGAGACATCCATCCATAACATTCTAAGGCGGCTCCTTCAACAGCTCATGGTGACTATGAATCCATAGAGCAAAAGATCATTTTAAAAATTCATCCTTACAAATCAGAGTTCCGATGACTTATATAGCAAATCACATAACGTTCCTGTACTATGCCAACGAAAGTGGATTGATTAAAAAAGAAAGCTATCTCCTTTTATTCAATAAATCTACGGGAGTCCCTTAACAGCATGCCTTGCCCATTCACAATGTGGAGTATTTTAAGACGTTTAAAAACATACCAAGTGCATCTTTCTCTGTTCTTAGCAATTTTACCTGTAATTCTCTTTTAAAATAAACTGCCTCAAGGACTGGTGTTTCTACAGGTCCTTGGAAGGGCTAAACAATTTGACAAAATATACATTTATTCAGCTTGAGATAATTTCCATTAGAGGCCTTTAAAGAGAGAATATATTACCCACCCTAATGAGTCATTAGTATTAGTATAAAACACAAGTAGAATTACTTTGGGTAAATTATCAGAAAAATTTATCTTAAGTAACAAGCTTTAGAATGTTACATCTGAACATGTAACTGAATTCATTTTGTTAATTCAAGTTACTATCAGTTAATACATTCTAAGCTGTTCATAAATATCACACCCAAGCTCAGTTTCTTAAGATCTGTTCCCAACTCTCTTTGCAACTCTTCCTAATACAAATCCTATAGAAATAATTGTGGTGGATGATGGATGATTATTCTCTCTTGCTCTTTTTATTTGAAATACAGAAGTCTGTGAGCTCCTTCTTAAGCCACTGATTATGGTGTGGTTTGCATCCCTAGCACCTGGCACGCAATAGGTAGTGCATGTCCAATAAATGAACGAACAAACGAACAAACAATGAAGATGATGCTGCCCTCTGGTCCCGTGCAATCCTTCTTCACTAAATCCCATACATTTGAAAGGAAGAAAAGTGATGTTACATACTGGGCTTTTTATAATGTATGTGAATAACAAGTTACCCTCAAACTAAAGAGGTTTAAAAAATGACATTAAAAAGAGGGATTCATACCACCTTTAGTTCCTTTCAGTACATAGCAATGATATAAAGCAAACAAGCATGAGTACCACCCCCAGGGCATCCACAGTCTAATGGAGGAGCCGTAAATATAAGCAAATAATCACACAGGTGGTAAGTCTTCCTTTGGTTTCCTCTAAAGCTTTGGGTCACATTTATTCATTCACATATCAATTGATGGGATTGTGAAAGATCTCAGCAAACATCACCTTGCTTCTACCCCAAGCACTGGCCAACAGTGCTAGGAAAACCACGTCCACTCTGTCACCTCCTCTGACCCTCTGCTCGGCTTTGGAGAACTCACCAAGTGCCTGTCTGCCAATGCCATGGCTTCATTTGAAATTCTGAATGTAAATCGCTTCCCTTAAAGCCCCTATATTATATACTTCTAACAGCACTGTTCTCCTATCAAAGCTTCAGCTTCCCTCCACTTCACTTTTATAATCAGTTAATAACGAGGGACCAGACACTCTGCTCCTAATCATTCAAACTAAACAAATGTTTACATTCATCTCTGAGTCACAGCCTTTCGGGCCCAACTGTTGACTCTGTCAAAGAGGCACCTACGTGGTCCACTGGCACTGTTGGGCATCGTCCTAACCCGCTCCCCTGATGGCCTAAGGAAGCAACATACCCTGGGGTGAGGCATCAATCCATCAACCACAGACACTGGGCATTCACAACACTTGCCCCATCTCCCCTTTCCATAAACAAACGAAAAGAACCACCAATGTCACTAAAAAGGAAAAAAAATCAAATCGTCTTAGGCTCCAATCATCAACTTCAGAGGAAACAGGCTTGATTATATATGCATCAGGGTGCAGATGGTAGAATTCCTCCTCCTATGCAGAAGAAGAATATATATTATGTATTCTTCCTCATCACCTCAAAGCTGCAAAGTGAGCTGGTGTTTTCCCCTTTAGAAAAATACACAGAAGTAAAATGAATACTGAGCTAGATTTCTGGAATAGAACTGAAACCATGATTTTATAAACATCACTCTATTTTCTTTAAATAAGCAGATAACAGACACCAACAATACAATAAGTGTGAAAATGACTACAGGACTTCAGGGGTGCAATTTTAAGACACTTTTTGTCTGGATAATGTATAAAATTAGTCTGAAATTGACTATTACAAGCATCCTGAGTTCCACAGTAAGTTTTATAGGAACCGATAAGTTTAAAGAGAAATTGGCAGGTACGTGAATGACAGGAAATTATATTTCAGGGATCATTATTTGCAACTCTGACTGTTTAAACAAGATTACAAACCACAGGGTTCACCAGCTTTTAGCACAATACTCTCCTAGTGGGTATTTGTCTAAGTATTCATAATGCCAAGTAGATCGACAGGTCTCCCTGTCATTTCCAAAATAAACGGTGATGTACCAAATTTGAAGCACGTCCTAAAATGTTTGCTAAAATTTCAAAATGGCCTACGTCAAAGTAAATGGCAGGGGACCTGTAAACTTGTACCCAGATACACCATTACTTCTCATTGTTCCAGGTGCTGGGAACTCCAAGCACATAGAAAACCTGGTACACAACCGAATAAATGCTGGAAATGCGACAAAGCTGGTTTCCTCGCCCTTTCTCATCTGAAGAGCCTTAGAACACCTGGGATGGTCCTGAAATTGCGGGTGCCACTCCTACCACTCTCCCCTCGCTCAGTCTCCCCAGCCTAGTTCTAAATAGTCTACCCAACATTCATTTGGGGGTGGGAGAGCTTTATTCAGACCTTTAAACCAAAGCACTCAACCAGATGGAAATAGTTTAAAAAAATTGAAAACAATGAATTAAAGGTCAGACTAACCACATCACGTATTAGAATATGATATATGCTTACAATAAATAAAATAGCAGTTTGGGCACAAGAACAAACGTGCAGGGCCTGTGCACAAGCTGCTCCCTCGGCCAGTGCCTCTCTTCCCCCAACATCCCTACCGCTCATTAAGGCTTTCTAGCCATTGTTCCAAAGTCAGTGTGTCCAGCAGGCCCTTCCAGACCACTCCACCAAAAATGTAAGCCTCCCCCCAACACTTCCTATCTCTCCCTCCCATGCTTTATTTCTTTTTCTCCCTAGCAATTAGTACTGTCTCACATATCACACAAATTGTATATTTTGTTTATTGGTGCTCCTTCTCTAAAATGTAAGCTCTATGAGGGCAGGAATTTGTGTCTAATTTGCTCAGTGCTGTATTTCCAGTGCCTAAAAGAGTGCCAGGCATATAGTAGGTGCTCAATAATTATTTCTTGACTAACTGAGCAAGTCAGCACAAAGACTGTCCGTACACTGGTCTACCAGTTGGCCTTCCTGATGAACTGTGAAGTTGGCAAACCCCATTCACAGGACTTTTGCCTAGCCAAAACATTCTCAACATAGAGCTTCACCTTCAATCCTCTCCTCTCCTAGTTTTCTCTTCCTTCCTATGCTCATTGTTTTAACTCTTATTTAAAATGGCATTTCATTGTAAGCAACCTGAAATTGTTTGTGAAAGTAAACAAGATGCCAAGAAACCAGTAAGTAGAAGATTGCTGTTGCTGCAAAAGGTTTTTTTCTCTTCAGTTTACACGCTTTTGCAATCTTTGAATCATATTATAAGCTCACAGGGAGGTGGTTGATATCTAGCTGATGCAGAAAAAAAGCTATTTATCTGTTTACATATATAAAAAAGAATAAATTATGCTGGTGAACTGCATCGATTCCATTTCTGAGTACAATTCAAGATGGTGCTGTTTGTAAGTTAAGCATATAAACCCTTTAACAGAGTTACAGTTGGCTGGATATTTCATAAGGCACATCCTCTCAATCAATTTCATGATACCCAAAATTGACTATTGATACTTTGCTAGCAATGACCAAATTTATATTTCAGGGAAAAAGCTCTAAATAGTTTATGCCAACATTCATTTGAGGATGGAAGAGCTTTATTCACACCTTAAAAACAAAGCACTCAGACAGACAAAAATAGATAAAAGAAATTTGAAAAGAATGAATTAAAGGAGAGACTAGCCATTCCAGATATTAGAATTGCTATATGCCTACAATAAATAAAAGAGCACAGTTTGGACCCAAGAAGATATATGCAGATAAATGGAAAATAATACCTCAAGAAAAAAAATCCTGCCATGAACAAAAGGTTAATATATGAAAGGTAGGTTGAATGAGCAAGATTTCAGGCTTTCTGATCCTCAAAACCAACCCCAACCCAAAACCATGTCATTACCAATAAGATCCATATCATTGATAAGCCAGTACAAATTCCCCCATCATGGCCAAATACCACATAATAAGAATGAACTATGCTCAATAAATGGGGTGCCTAAAATCGACTATTGCAGGGGAGTGCTTTTTAAACCTTCTACATCATAGGTGAAAATAAGTCCCAGGTGGGACACGGCTGGGCTCTGCCTTCAGAGAAGGGTGGGGTGCCCCCTGCAGGCAGGGCAGGAGAGGTCAGAGGGGAGCCTGGCTGGGCAGCACAGCCACATTGGGATTGCTGGGAGAGGTCTTGGCCTGTCCCAGGTGATCTAGCGCTGCCAGCACACAGAGTAGGAGGGCGCGGTGCTTCCTGAGAGGAGGCAAGTGTGTCTCTGTGGTTTCTACTCATCGTTTGTAGAACTGCCTAGAAAAAATGTTTTGGAAAAACATGCTTGCACAAAGCATAATTATGCATTCTGTGATATTTTTTAGCCCTCTGAGAATCATCCCTAAAATATCTAAAACTAAAAGTTTAATTTTTTTTACCTTCCCATTTAGAAGTATAATTATGGAAGCAAATTAAGCTGTTGAGGTTACTCTGTAGTTCACTTCTCACCTTGAATGTGTCTACATCTGCAGTATTCATCTCTCATATTCTTCTGTGGTATTCTGTGGCCCCACCTTCCCCAACAGACAGTCTCTCCCTAGCTATGGCCACATCATCTCTAGATTGATAAGACCTGTTCAGACGAAACCTCCCAGTACAAACCCTGACATCCCACCCAGCAATCCCCAGCCATCTGTCTACTAGCCAAGGTCTGATTCTACAGATCCTCTCCCATGATCCTCCCCCGGAGAAGCCACAGCCCAATAATTAATGCATGGCTTTGTTTGAAAGGCTTTATTTTTCTTCTTGATACACACACACACACACACACACACACACACACACACATTCTTAAAAATACTATTCCATCTTTGGAAGCAGCCCTTTTGTAAGACTCATTCAAAACTTCCATGCCATTTCATATCCCTCTTCGCTGTGAACAACAGACCCTCTCGCTGCAGAACTAGGGCTGAAGACAGCCAGCTTCGTTAAATGCCCAAATGTCAAAGAGCAACTCCATGACCAGCATCATCCTGATGCAATCAGCACAGTCAAACCCTCCGTAAAAGCAGTAAGTGCTGGAGTGACAAACAAGTTTTTTATTTAGTTTATTAGATCCTGAGGCCTATGTAAAAATAAGGTTTAACCTTGATATAAATTCAGTAGCTGTCAGAATATTTAAAAATGCATCAATCCTAGTATTCCAATATTGTATTATATAGCAATAATCATGAAAGCAAAGTAAGGATGTACTGCATGATAAATAAAGCCTGATATTTACATTTTGTGATTCATGAAAAATGGATCTGTGGTCATCCACATCTAAATTTTTTCCCAGTGTAATGATGCGAATAATTATCATATTGAAGTCAGGACACTTCTAGAAAAAAATCTTATAAGCACTATCTACTGTGACTCTGAGCAATGAATTAACCAATTTTAAGAGTTTCTTCCAAATTCTATAGCTTTTAACATAATGAAGTAAGCAATTCTCATTATATCTATAAATAAGAAAATAATTAATTAGTGTTTAACTTGAAACACTAACTTAGAATTTAAAATGTCATTTTTGTAGTAAAAATACACTGACAAAACTTATGCAAAAAATGGTATTAATTATAACACTAGGACTGACATTTTTAAACTCTAGTAAAAAAATATTTTTAACACGAAGAACTTCATCTTCCCAAATAAAGCCTTACATATTCCACTCCATTAGTATCTGCAGTAGTTGGATAAAAGAATAAAAATATTAGCCTAAATATGAAGATAAAAACTCAGAAGAAATGTATCACAATAATAAAAGTTCATATTTTTTTAATTCTGTGCAACTGACAGGGTTTGATAGTTTGTTACGTAAACATGATTTATTTAATTTTGTCTCTCTAATAAAAAGGTTATGTGGTTTTTTAAAAAAGAAAATATATTGAGTGCTTAAAATAATTATGATAATGGTAACAAAAAAATCAGTGGGAAAAATTTTTAACTATTTTATATTGTGACCAAAAAAAAAATCTCAATTCTCATTCAGTTTCTAAAAACTCAAATTTGAATGTGACCACATCTGTGAAGTCAAGTCTTCCCTGACCCTTGTAGGATGCGGGCATCACTCCACCCTCTTTCTCCCATCATTGGTACCCATGATGCACCTGACACGCTGAAACACATCTGCATATCTATCTCCTCACTTACTGCCCCTCCCTGCTCCTTGAGAACCACTACCATAGAGTCCCACAGTGTCTGCTCTGATGGGAGAATGTCCCATCCCTTAGACGAAGTGAAATGGAAAGAGCGTGAGAATCACAGTCTTAGACCATGGTGTGTCTGAGGGAAGAAATTTAGTAACTCCTGAGACTGGAACCAGTTGAAAAGTTCCAGCTCTATCACTTGAACTAAAATCAGTCTTCTGAGTTTTTTTATCAAATCCTTAGAAGTAAATACAGAGCTTTTGTGTTCTAAAAGGTCAGTCAGCATTTAAATGATGCTGGGCCAGCTAAAATGTTTCTGACCCAGCAACTCTATTTCTAGGTATTTATGCAAAGAAACTGAAACAATAAATTGAAAAGACATATACATCCATACGTTAATTGCAACATTATTTACAATAGCCAAGATATGGAAGCCAGTTAAGTGTCCAATGACAGATGAATAGATAAAGAAGTGATACATATATATATAACGGAGTATGATTCAGCCATAAAAAAAGAAGGCAATCTGGACATCTGCAATAACATGGCTGGACCTAGAGGGTACTGTGCTAAATGAAATAAGGCAGACAGGAAAAAATGCACGCCAGATGATTTTACTTATGGGTAGAATCTAAATAACAAAATAAAGGGACAAGCAAAACAGAAACAGACTCATAGATAGAACATTTTGAAGGTTGTCAGAGGAGAGGGAGCCTGGGGGATGGGTTAAAAAGATAAAGGTAAATAAAAATACAAGTTGGTAGTTACAAAACAGTCATGGGGACGTAAGGTACAGCACAGGAAATACAGTCCACGTTACTGTAATGACTATGTATGGTGTCAGATGGGTACGAGATTTCTCAGGGTGATCGCTGTGTAAGTATAAAAATATCTAATCACAGAGTTGCACACTTGAAACTAATATAATATTGTACACAAACCGTTAATTAAAAAATTATTTTTTAAAAAGGAGAAAAATGTTTCTGACAGAATAATTTCCTACAGACCTCTGTATTACATCTGTGTAAGAGTGAAACTTACATACAGATGCTTAGAGCAACCTTATTCCTAATAGCCAGAAGATGAAAACAACACAAATTTGCATCAACTGATGAATGCATAAACAAAATGTAACATATAATGAACTACTGCTCAGCCATAAAAAGAAACTCAGTACTGGTATCCTCTGCAACACGGAGGAACCCTGGAGATGCACTAAGTGAAAGAAGCCAGACACAAAAGGCCACATATTGTAATTGTATGATCCCACTTGTATAAAAATATTCAGAATGGTCAAATCCATAGAGACAGAAAAATATTAGAGACTGTTTAGCGCTGGGGGGTGGGGCTGAGGGAAGGGGAGGTGGCAGGGAGAGCATCTAAGGTTTCTTTTTGAGTGACGCAGCGTTCTCAAATTGACTGGGGCAACAGTTGCACAACTCTGAATGAATAAACACTAAATTGTATACTTTAAATGGGTGAATTGTATGTTACATCAATAATGTCTCAGTAAGGCTATTACTAAAAAAAAGGAACTTCTATATTTACATAAGCTTCCATATTCATCTATCTTAGCTTTACTCAGATTTCACCTCTCCCAGTCACCTTTCCACATTAGGAGCAAGTCATTCTGGAAGTTGATTTTCCGCCCCCTCCACTTATCCCCCCCAAAGTAAACTACATTCAATGTGAGGAGAACTGACAGCCTGTCCTATTCCCGGACTCCAAAGGCAACAGAACACTTTCCAGCAGAGCACAAATGCAGTTGTCTTCTGTGTGCTCCTCGGTTGCAGACAGCAAACTTTAGTGGGCATATGTCACATCAATTCAGTTTTCACTTTTACACTATAGTAAAGACACTAAAGGAACTTCTTATCTTAGGCAAGTTGCATAACTACAGCAGTGGCAAATTCACTAGAAACCATTTCACTAAGCATCAGGAAAGATACAAAGAATTAACCAGGGTGGTATATACCAACATTTGCGGGGGGGGGGGGGGCAGGGAGCATTACCCTTCCTTCCCAAAATGCCATCAACTGCCCCCCATTCAGCCACCCCAAATAACATATAAAAAAAATGTTAAATAGTGGCTTTCTATCCAAATGAAACTTCTAGATAAGACATCTTGATTGCCATGAAGAGGCTTCCCCTTCTTAGCCTATGTTAATGTGATGATTTTGAGGCCCACTACTGGAAAAATCAAACACGGTCATCAATTTTTCCTTAAGAAAAAAAAAGATTCTAACTTTATTTCATTTGCTTACACCATAACATTTTCATACTTACTCTGAAAATCTTATTCAAAGCTACAGCGAGTCTGTATAACCTTCTTATTATGCAGTTGGCAGAGGGGAGAAGATGATGGCTCAGTAAAGATTTTAAGAAATAATCATTTTGAGAATTAGGAGAAACAAATCTGTGACTGCTAATAATTGCTTGACCTTACATTCAGTACACTGGCCATTCTCAACACTGGAAGTAGGTGTGCTGAGGGCCCACGTGAGGACCCGGCTCCCACTGGACTCAACAGGCCCAGGGCGCCCCGTCTGGACGGGGTGGGGCGGCAGTGCAGCCATCCCAGTGGAGCCTGGGCACCAAGCTCAGAACGATGGAAACATCCAGCTGGCAATTCCGTGAACAAAAGCCTCATCCATGTAAAACCCTCCCTTATTCTTCATTTTTTCCTCAAGAATTTTACTAGGGATCAAGCAAAAAGGACTTGAATGGACATGGACAACAGTTTGGTGATTGCTGGGAGGAGAGGGTATAAGGGAGATAAATGGTAATGGGAAAAAACACAATTAAAAAATCTTGCAAAAAAAATAATTGTACTGCAAGCCTCACCAGCTTTTTTTGTTAAGAAGTTCTTTCTTAAAAACAAGCCTCAATGGCCTTGTTTCGAGAAGATATCAAGTAGCAGAAAGACTGCACCAAGAATAAGGAAACCAAAATTACAGTTCAAACCCTGCTGTGTGAACTTGGGCACATTTGATAGCTTATATGGGTCATAAAATTTTCTCTGAAATGAATGCGTTGGAGGAAATGACCCCAAGTCCACAGGGTTAGAGTAACCTGAAGCACAGTAGTGCACTGGGCCTTTACCTAAAAAATACACTACCTAAAATAAAATAATGTTCTGAAAACCTTAATGCTACTTCCCCAATTATGAATTTTCTGACAACCTGCTGCAGTTAGTTCCCACCTTCTCCTCATGGCTATTAGAAAAGTGCTACAGTGTAGCTCACTTGGTGGGTGGCACCATAACACTTATAAAATGTAACAACATATCCATCTTCAACAAAATAACAGAAATGACTTCTGCAGCTGCAGAGGGAAAATCAGTTTTGTGGTTTACGGAAAGCCTTAGCGAATGCCTATCCATCTTTCAGTTTAAGATGAATCTTTTTGAGGCCCCTCCCCAATAGCTGTGTTATTCATCTGTTTCATAGATATGTCTACTTTTGCATTTGTCGTTCATTCATTTATTCATTCATGTCTCTCTGTCTCCCTGCTGGGTTGTCATGTCCATGAAGGTAGAAAGTATCTTTTATATCTTGTCTTCAGCTTCTAGTACTCCATCTTTGTAATAACAGCAACTCTTTCAGCTGCGACTAGAAAGAGGAATATACAGACTCATGCAGCTGATGGGTAGAGAAATAGTCTAACCTTCAAGCAACACTAGGCTCAGCTGTTCAAAGGATAGTTAAGAACCCATCTCATGGCTCGCCTTTCCTCCTGCTAGATTTACAGACAGACAGACATCCCTCCCTGGAGGTAAGACAGCAGTAGCTGCAGGCTGTGCCAGTTTTCTTTCCTACTAATTACAGGTATCTCTCATTAGGGTTTTTTTTGAGTCTATGTCCATCTCTGAACCAGCACTGTGGCTCTAGAGACACAATCCTCACTGGCCAAATCATCACACTTTGTCTACTCCCCACGCCTTGAGCAGGAGTACGTGTTGTAAGATCAGCCTGTAGATGGAGAGACTGTGGAAAAGGGACTCCACAAAGAACAAACCAGCCCCGTTTCCAGAAAAATAGAAAAAGTAGACAAGAATGGCAAATACAGCAGATGTTCACACAACTTGGTGGTTTGCCTAATTAAATGTAATAAACATGTGCAACAGAGACTTTGTCCCGCCATAAACTGACTGCACTCCCCACTACAGAAATCGATTCTAATAAATTATGTCATGACCAGTTACAGAGGGAAGAGTGGGGATGGGGTACACAAATGGATGTCAGCAAAGAAAACTGCTATCTTTCTAGGTCATCCTAAAAGCTAAAGCTAATATTTTACCTTTATGAATGTGGCCCCTTCCTAACAGTACATGTGAAAATTAACTCAAAATGTATCAAAGACCTAAATGCATGGACTAAAACTATAAACTCTCAGGAAAATAGAGGCATAAATCTACATGAACTTGGATTAGAATAATTTCCTACATATGACACTAAAACCACAAGCAACAAAAGACAAAATAAACTGGACTTAATCAAAATTTAAAATTTTTGTGCTTCAAAGGACATCATCCAGAGAATAAAAAGACAACCCAAAGAATGAAGTAAAATATTTGCAACTAATACAAGGTCAGTCCAGAAGGTATCCAGCTATGTTACATGAAAAATAGAGACATTTATTGTAGAAGATACAAGGTATAAGAAACACTGTACATAGGACAATGATGCCTCAGTCCCCTTCAAAGTAGACACCTTGGGACCTCACACAGTTCTCCCAATTGCCATCAGCTGCCCCATCATATTTTCCTGAATCTCATCAATGGTCTGAAATCTCTTCCCTTTCAAAGATGATTTTAACTTTGGGAAAAGCCAGAAGTTGCAGGACACCAAATCTGGGCTGTAGGGGGCCTCAGTCACCTGGGTGATTTGATGATTCATCAAAAAACTCTGCATGAGATGTGATGCATGAGTGGGCACATTGTTGTGATGAAACTGCCAATCACCAGCTGCCCATAGCTGCACCCTTCTGAATCATCCAAATAGTTTCCACATAGGAATGTTCAAGCTTCATGCAAAATTTGGTGTGGATTCATTGCTCTTCTCACTCAATTATTTTGAATATGACTGCCACACAGTACAAATGCTCACTCAACAGCATCTACCACCCCCACTGACTAGTAAAGTCATCATTGTTCATATATGCACATTCCAGTCCACTCTCCTTGGATGCCAGGTTACATTGATGTAACACAAACCATTCTCGTTATATTAACAATAGCTGGACTTTTTATGGACAGACCTCTTATATGTGGTAAGGGACTAGTGTTTAGAACATATAAAGAACTCTTGCAACTCAATAATAAAAACACAAATAACCTACTTAAAAACTAGGCAAATATTTAAATAGATATTTCTCCAAAGAAGACAGTAATGTGGTACAAATGGTCAATAGCTAAATGAAAAGATGCTTAACATCCTTAGTCATTAGGGAAATACAAATCAAAACCACAATGACATGCCACCTTACATCTACTACGATGGCAAAAATAGAATGGACAGAAAATAACAGGTATTGGTGAGGACATGGAGAAATTGGAACCACCATAAACTGCCGATGGGAATGTAAAACATCACCATCACTTTGGTAGTCCCTCAAAAAACATATATAGAGTTATCATATGACCCACCAATTGCACTCTTAGGGAGATACCCAAGAGAAATGAAAACATGTAAACACAAAAACTTGTGCATAAATGCTCATTACAGCACATTTCATAACAACAAAAAGGTGCAAACAGCAAATGCCCACCAACTGATGAACGGATAAGCAAACTGCGACACAGCCACACCATGGGAGGACACTCAGCTATAAAAAGGAATAAAGTACCACCAGATGCTGAAATATGGACAGACTCTTAAATCATGAAGCTAAATGAAAGAAGCCAGTCACAAAAAAAAAAAAAGTATAATGCCCAGAATAAGCAAAACCTAAAGAGAGTATTTAAGTAAAGAGGGAGGAGAAAATGAATGACTGCCAATACATGTGGATTTCTTTTGGGGTAATAAAAATGTTCTGGAATTAGTGGTAGCTGCATTAACTTTGTAAATATCCTAAAACCACTAAATTGTACATAAAAAGAAAGAATTTTATGGCATGTAAACAACTTCTCATTATTTTTTGAAGCTTTAATATGAACTGAGTATTTGACATTACCAAGAAATTATTTTAATTTTGATAAATGCAATAATTTTATTGAGATCACATAAGGCAATGTCCCCTTTTGTAAAGATGCAAATTGAAGAGTGTAGAAATGAAATGACACAATGAAAATTTCAGTAAAAGAGGGTACATGATAAAGAAAAAAATGTAGCAAAACTTTAGCTGTTGAATCTGGGTAATAAGTATTTTTGGGTTAAACATACCCTCTTCTCTACTTCTGTGCATTCAAAATTCTTCAAATAAAAAATTACTAAAAGAGATTCTGATATAGATTTGCATTCTTGTGGTTGGACTATGTGGCAATTAAGCCAGTCAAGACTTCAGTGGGTTTTCACTAGTAATGAGTAAGTGAAATACTGAATACTGAATACTGAAACCAAGTTGTGAAGTCCATTCAAAGAAATGAACAAAGTATATCTGCTGTTTCCTCTACTGCTAAGACATTCCTTTCTAAGCTATTTCCTCTTATAAACCAAAACCACATTTAAGGGCAGTATTTTCCCAAACTATATTCCCAAACCAGACATTCCTTAAGACATTAACAGATGTACTCCAAGCAAAGGGTTCCACTGTCAAAAAAGTTTGAGAAATACTAGGTGAAAGTTATGTATTGGCTACACTATTTTCGGAGTCATTAATATGTACACATGTGCTGGGAGTCATCCAAGGGAGCTATAATATCCCTAATTAGGGAAAGTCATGTAAATCAACTTATTTATACAGCGTACTTATGAAGCTCATGAAATATTTCTCTCGCAATCCTGCAGAGAATCAAATCACTTCTAGAGCCTGACATAAATACACCTTTTTTGCTATTTTTTAGGATCCACTTGAACCAGAGTTTATAAAATGCTGGTTTATAGATAAGAAAATATCTTGTCTTTGTTTAAGAAAAGATATTTAAGCTGAGTCTGGAAATTAGAGAAGCCAACCAGGCAAAGTTGTACTTATGGCAAGGGGAATAACAGGTACAGGGATGCAAAAACAAAGGGACCCACAAATCATTCGGGAACCGAGAGCAGCCCCCTAGTACTGGAAGACGGGAATACAGGGGGGAAGAGGGGCTGACAGAAGATGGGATGGAAGGAGCAGGCAGGGAAAGGCTTCGCAGCGTTACTGACGTTGATGTGTGAACCACGGAAAGCCACTGAAGCACTAAACAGGAGTGATGTGGCCAAACCTGCAGCTCCTTTTGGTGTCCCCAGATATGCTGCACATTCATACACCTGGAAGCATGATGGTTTGCTCTGGATAAGTCACATATTAGAATTGACTTGCTAAATGAAGCAACTTCCCAGGTCCACATTTATAATTATTCAAACTGCAGCCCATGTATAATTCAGTCATGCAAACTACTACTATTCCAACTCCTGCTATTGATGGCAAATGCTAAAATTTTTAAAACTTTGATTCTCCTGTATTGAATACATGAAAATACATCTCCAAATCACTTTTGCTCTCTGATGCTTGGATTTCTAGAAAGAGGAGAAAAGTTTCCAGGACATGTTGCCACTTAAAAGTATTTCCCCTCATTACTTAAAAGCTACTCTACAGTTATTTCTCGAGGTGCACTTCCAGTTATCGACCCTGGCTGCAGCTGAGGTTAAAACTGTCCCCTTGCTGCCTGGCTGGGAATTCGATTTTTAACTGCTTTGTAAGCCATCCATCATGCTTTAAAAAAAAAAATGAATTAGTTGAGAACATTTGAAGATCTATTGATTTAATATAAAGTCTGGATTTCTTGAGTCCCTTGATATTTTTGAAGATCTGTTCATACTGAGCTTGGAGTTTTGCAGGATACAATCAGCTAGAGAAAAAATAACAGCACCCCTCCCCTCCCCCCCCCCGCGAGGAGCCTTTCAAATATGCCAAGCACCCCATCCACCATGCACTTATGCACTTTCACCATTTAGATTCATGCAATATGGATTGCAATGTCTGGTTTTATTTTTACTAAATAGGATTATACTGATCTAAAGTTCATCCAAAAATTTAAGCAGTTTATCAAATTAAATACATAACATAATTAACAATAAAAACAACACTCACGAATTAAAAGGAACAAACAAAATTCAATAAGTAATCACTGCAGTTGAATCATGACCTTGCCTAAGTGAAATATGACTTCAAATTCTTTTCCCCTGAGTAAAAATGTTAGGGTTCCGGGACAGGGCTGAGCTCATTATCAACTGAGATTTACCAAGATTTCTTCCCAGTAGGACAGTTCCTTCCACAGCTTCGCAATTCCCTTCAGCGTGGAGATTTCACATTGCTATGCCGTTGCTATCAGTTTCCTATTTAATCCATGTAGGTAACATCTAACGGAAGATAAAGTCCTAAATCATTTATGTTTGATAAACTTTATCAAAAGTATTAAGTTCTGTTGGCTCTTCCTTTAGCTACTGAAGTCTTTAAAAATCTATCCTTCTTAGCTCTTTCAAAAAGGGAAAACATTTTATGCTGGATGTAATAGCTTTCATAATCTCATTAAACTGCAGAGAAACAAGGGGGACTTTCAGGGATTATTTGCTCATGCTTTCTTGCCTTCAGGAGGGTGCCTGTAATAATTCCACATTATAATTATCAGATGAATATCTAGCACAGAGCAAAGGCCTCCAAAATGTCATCTAAATGTGGGTGGTCTGTCTTCTGGTGGAAGCAGAAGAACCACTTATCTCTATCCGTCATCTTAAATTTCATAGAAAGATGGGCTTTCCTTTGCCTTGACCACTGCACCCTGAAGCTCAGTGTCTTCGATTCTTGAGTTCTCTGCCACATAAAGTAAGGAGAAATGAATTATTACTGCCATTGCAGTAGTAAACAATCATAGAGAAAAATTGCATTCTCCTTGACCTGCTTTCCTAGTTCATCACATCTTGAACAGTTTTTTTTTTAATATTCATTAGTTTCAGTACTAATGCAATTTAGCCACTTCGGCTGACTGTAACCTTTCCGTATGCATTACTTCATTTGAAGGCTAGTTTTTTCCTACTTTCCTCTAGACTGTAAATTCCACAAGGACTAATATACCAAGTTTTTGTCATTCACCACTATACTCCTACAACCTAGCACGCCATCCACCATAGAGTGTGCATTAAATATTGAGCGAATGAATGCTCCTTACACATTCTTAACACCAACATCATTTTAAGCAACATTGAGAGAAAGAAAATCCATTGAGAAAGTTTTTAAGCAAAATGTAAAAGTTAAGATGTAAAAATTTTTTACCAAAAAACATATTAGAAGATATTATATTTAAAACCCCTTCAGATTGATAATATAAACAATTTCCAGGGGCTTCGGACTCTATAACTGTAAAAACCCAGTATTTTTTAGAAAGGCATTTCTATTCTGCAGAGGAAAAGTACTATAAAATACAAGCATTGCCAAGAAGCTCTTGAACCATGAAAATGGTGGAAATTCATTTTTGTTTTATTAAAGGTGACTAAAGGTTGCAATGAGCTTCTAGATTAACATCCTGAAGAAAGGAATATGGCCAAAACTCTTAGGCAGAAATTTTTTGCTAATAAATATTCAATGACAGGGAATAGCTCTGGTTTCCTGCACTAGAACAACAGGGATGAAGGAACCACAGCTTCTCCGCAGAGATCAGAAGCAGAAAGCTCGAACACAGACGTGCTGCTAAAAACAGCGATCAAGAAAAAGGAAGCTGAAGGGAGCAGGTCCCGAACGCTCCAGTAGGAGAAGACCCCTGTTCGGTTACTTCAATGGACTGTTCCATCAACATCAACAGTTCCTTCCTGAGCATCAAAAATAAGTACAAATCGTAATGTGTTTTCTCAAGAAGCCCTGAATTTCAGAGATAAAGCGAATGCACAATAAACTATTTTAAATATCCAAGGCATTATACATGAAGTGAAGGAAAGTAATGTAGATGTGTTATAATCTATATGGAGAGATTCATGAAAGAGAGCAATGGGGGAAGGGGGCTCCCTGGAAAAAATAGAAGTGTGTGTGTGTGTGTGTGTGTGTGTGTGTAGACATTCCACTCATTCCACTCAACAGAACACACCTCTCACTTGTGCTCTCAGGCTGGATTTCACATCCACTTCCTCTAACCCTCACACCTAATGAATATGTAGATGTGCATTCACATCTCCATCTGACAGAGGAGCAAACTGAACAGGTGGCATAAGCTGAATCAGGTCACACAGCTAGAAAGTGGAAGAGCCCAGATTCCAATGTACAATCATCTAGTGGCAAAGTCTCGCCCCTTTTTAAAACTCTTAGGAGCAAGGTCACAAGATGATGACTATATAAATCTCTCTAAAGATACTTCCTCTCTTATACAAAAATTTAAAAGGCATCTTTCAACACATAACCCTAACAGCTGGTAGTTGTACAGCACCTACTCAGGGCCCAACACTGCTGTCCTTTACAAGTATTCACTCGGAGCGTCCTTGCATCAGTGTAAATATATGTGATTTTGCAGATTAAGAAACTGAAGCACAGAGAGGTTAACTACTCAAGTCACTCTTCTGGTAAGTAACAGGGCCTCTTATCAGCATTATTCCATGCCACCCCATAAAGCGTTGTTCAAATGAGAATCAGCCCCACTGCACAGAGTGGTTCTTGAAACGCCCCAGGCAGGTCTGTCTTCTCCAAGGGCACCTGACCCAGGGAGAGAACTGAGTGGAACTGCGTCTCACTGGCACAGCATGGCCTGGGTGCTGGCTCAGATTCCACTGCCCCTCAGCTGTCACTGCACACAGTTATAGCTTCTCAGGGTCTCAGCTTTGATACCTATGAAATGAGTCTTTCATAGCCATAGCAGAATTTCTTCCAGTTCTAAACGTCTGTGGTTTAAATCAACAGACTTGCCTTATACCACCACTCCTAATTATAAAATGTGAAGAAAAAGAAATCTGGGCATGAACTGTGATCTACTATGTTTAGGAATAAATGTAAATTTCTAACAACCTATATGTGCAAAATACATCATCGTGCTTCCAATCACCACAAAATTATTGTTCTAATTTCTCTAAGTTAGAATCACAAGCTTAAGGTATTCCCAGAGGTACCTACAAAATTGGTTAAAATAAAAAGCACACAAACTTGTTGTCCCAAGTGAAGTGACCTCATGGAGATAAGGGCCAACTTTTCTTACTCCTTTGTTGAAATACGATTTTGTTTTTCTTTCCTGGAAGTGTTCTAAGACCCTTGCCAGACACAGCTCTAGCAAATAGCATGCTTAATCCTTCTGTAATGCCGGCGAGGGCCTTGGCAGCTCCCAGGACAGCTGGTGCAGTTGCTGGGGACCCCGCCTGGAGCAGCTGGAAGCTCAGCCGCCTTGCTGCATAAAATACAAGTAGCCTCTTGCACACAAGCATCAATGCATTTGTAACCTCCCAGCCCTTCAAGTGACAACAGAAGGATCGACCCAAGCAACAGCAGCTATAGTAACAAACCAAGCTTTAAAGTGAAGAATGCTTAGCAAAGTCCCAGCACACAAGGGTCAGAAATCCTTCAAACCAGCCACCAGAGGCATCGCACGGATAAGGCATCTGATCCTAACCTGGGTGATAACAGTGAGAGTTGGAGCTAACACCACCAGGCACCGAAGGCACATGGTCAAAAAAGGGTTTATCTGAGTCTCTGGAGCTGAAGGCCGAGTCTAGTGAAAGACCCAATTTCATCTGTAATATCAGCACACATTCCAAAGAACTTGTAACAATAGGCTCTAAAACAAGACCAAGAGCTGAATTTAGCAGGAGGGCCTCCACTTGCAGCTGTGCAGGCCGGATACCGCACGAGTCATTCTAGGGGCTGCACTTTATGTAAACTGTCTATGCGGATCGCTCCCAGAGTTGCACTGCAGCGGCCCTACTCAGCACACCTCTAAGATGGCACCAAAGCCAGAAAAAGAACGGCAGAAGCCATGGGTACCTTTTGCTAACAGAAAGGTTGCAAAATATAGTCGTTTTTCATTTCAGCTTGAGTAGACCTCAGCAGGCAAACCTCAGACTCTCAAAGGGTTTCACTGGAATCTTGTAACAGACACAGAATTCAATTTACTGTGTCTCAACATTTTGTCAGGAAAGGTTTCAGTCTGGGAAATGACCCAATGACCATCTGTCCTGTCTCTAGGGGCCAAGTGGTGCGGCTGAGGACCCCTCATGTGGTGGCTTCATGCCATGGTTTGGCCAGTCACTACTTCTTAGACCCAGCAGCCACGGGGTTGCAGCTGGGCTGTACAAGAATATTCAAGAAACCTTTACACTCTCCTGGGATGTGAGGGTAAAGGTTGGTGTGCATTTCCCCAGGGGGCTGAATAGGCAAATTTCACTAAATTGATCCAACTAGCGGAAGGTCATTTAGAACTCTTGGAAAAGTCTAAACTGCAAAGAATGCTAGATGAAAAGCTACTACTTCTCTGTTATCTGAATGGATTCAAACTAGGTTTTGAAAGTCCATTGAACTGATTACCATTTTCAAATTACAAACTAGAAAGAAAGTATGCACCTATCGGTACTGTATTATACTATACCTATATGCATATTATATAGCAACACGTGTTCTTCTGCCTGCTGGTCTGTAAGATTTTTATTGCCAGAAATTCTCTTATATCTCTCCTCTGCACTTAGCACAGTGCTAGAACACATTAATAACAGTGACCACTTAATGAGTGCTTATCAGGTACCAAGCAAGGATCTAACTAGTTATGTATACTAATGCATTCCATCCTCACTGCAATGCTGTGAGGTAACAAGCAAGATTATTATTACCATTTTACAGAAGAAGAAACTGAGGCTCTGAGAAGTTAAGTAACTTGTCCAAGCCAAAGAGCTAGTACACAATAGAGCCAATATTTAAATCCAGGGAGTCTGGGGCTAGAACCTATGTTCTTAGCCCTCATGCCCTTCTTTCTCAACCTTCTACGTACTCAGTAAATGTCACTGGAATGTTTACCCATGGATCCTTCATTACGGAAGTTCTTTAAACCATCACCTTCTAAACAGGTCAGACACTTAGTTGATGCCACTGATGTCATTAATTTAAGTTTAATCCTTAACCATTTCACACACAAAAAAATTCCTAATTAGTGGGTCCAAATTAATAAGGCAGTACTTTTACTATAAAGAGTCAATCTGAAACAATAAAAATAAAGGTAATAAATAAGTAAGTGTCAAGGGAGAGTCAATCTAAGATTTATCCTTGGTAAAAAAAGAAAATAGCACCATTTTGGGAGTGATGTCAGTAACAGGAGAGATTACGCATACGGAGAGACAGGAGATATATGGGAAATCTCTGCCTTCTCCTCAATTTTAGTATAAAGCTAAAGCAGCTCTAAAAAAATCTTTTGGAAGTCAACCGAAGACTTCAACACACACACACACACACACACACTCTCTCTCTCTCTCCGCAGCTCCAGGGTTCCATCCCCTCCAAGGGCCCCAGACTGCTGCGTTCTTTCTGAACCACTTGAAACTTTCCCACAGCCCTTTGTTATCATTCCTGGAGCTTTTTTTCCATTTCTGTCTTGTGTCATTTTCATAAATTCCCTAAAGACAAGCACAACATATAGTTTTGTGATTCCTTAGCACCTAGTAGAAAATAAACAATAGAAAATATTTGGATAAAACAGGGAACATCAGGAAGCATCACCAGTGTGGGTTGTTTTTTTTTACCCTATGACTTTTTCCCCTTTTTAAACCAACTGTACTATAATTTGGGGCAGTACTCATGCAGACCCAAGTACATTCTAACTTTATTTTAATAAGGTCATTTCTGGCAACCTTCACAGAGTTAAACTACATGTAGTTTTTCAAAGGCGTTTCAGACTTCTGTTGTCTCAGCAAGAAATGTCTATATATTGAATATAAAGAAGCTATAGTGCCTTAAAATTCTGCTGTGTCTTGCAGACAGTTCAACAGGGAGGCATGTAGTGCAGCCCGTCAGGGTCTGGACATAGTAAAGACAAGAAAAATGCCACAAACCAACAGAGATGGTTGCACTGCTTTAGGTTCATAAATTCTGCTCGCAACTATCTTTAAAATTTATTCAGAAGTTCAGATTCTTATTTCAACTGATATTCCACCAACAATCTGCAGACTCCTGCTGCCCACATTATACTGGGAATGCCACTTACAAAAACCAGCCTATTTATGTATTTTCTAAAACAAAAGTATGAAGAAAGACACAAGAAGGAAAACTGCCAGGCATTTTTTTTAATCCCAAATGTGTGTGCAGAAATCTTTTTTTAAAGGTATTGATTATTTTTTACAATGTCTTCCCTGGCACTAAAGGAGAGTTTCAGATGCACTACTATCATATTCTGGAATCAACACCCCACCCTAATTTACTAGTAGACAGAAACCACAAGAAAGAATGAAGAACAAGTCACATTTATGAAAAAGAAACTACCCCTGCTTCAGAAGGTAAACAGAGAGTTACCATCTGACCCAGCAATTCCACTCCCAGGCATACACCCAAGCAAAATGAAACTATGTATCCCCACAAGAACTTTATAAGAACATTCATAGCAGCATTATTCATAATAAGCAAAAAGCATTATAGTTACAACCCAAATTACCAGCTGATGAATGAGTAAACAAAATGTGACCTATCTGTGTGATGGAATATTATTCAACCACAAAAAGGAACCAAGTACTAATTCATACTTCAAGGATGAACCTTGAAAACATTATGTTAATTGAAAGAAGCCGGTCATAATGACTGGAGAAAATGATTTCATTTAAATAAAATCTCCAGAAGAGGGAAATCTATAAAGAAAGAAAGATTCATGGTTCCTAGGGGCTGCGGGAAAAGAGGGATGGGCGGCAACTGCTAGTGGGTGTGGGGTTTCATTTTAGGATTATAAAAATATAAAACTCCAATTTAATCATAAGGAACCCAAATTGAGAGGCATTCTACAAGAGAAGTGACCCAACAGTTTGAGCTGAAACTAGACCCTGTGATAAAACGGCAAGAGCAAACACGTGGACCAGCCCTATGACCCTGGCCGAGGGGCACACGCCCTCTGGGCCTTGGTTCCCTCCCAGTAAAACAGGCTTTCGAGGGACTGTTGTAAACAATGAAAATTAAACACCCAGTATTGTCCCTAGCACAGAGTAAACAGATGCTCAATAAATTTTTATTTTTATTGTTGTTAAGTCTGCCAGGACATTAAGATACACTCTAAACCAGGCCTCTAGTGACAAAATGACTCATCTGACCTGTGCTATGCCATCCAGCATTCACTAGCCACATACAGTTATTTCAATTTAAATTAATTAAAATTAAAAATTCAGTTTTGCAGCCTCATGAGCTGCATTTCACGTGAGCAGTAGTCACAGGTGTCTAGTGGCCACAGCAATGGACAGGACAGATTGAGAAAAAATATCAAAAGATGAATGTCTATAGATCCAGAACATTTTTACCATCACTGCACTAGAGACCTGGAGACACTCACATGAACTACTGTTAACCCTCATATCCAGCTTTAAACTTCTACATCTGGCTGAAGAAACTCACAGCATCAACTACCAAAAAGCCGTCTGCCTGTTACATAAGCACTTCCAAAGTGTAAAACTCTGACAGTCTCCTATTATTGCAAAATGAAAAGGAGAAGGAATTGAGTACCATACTTTGCCATATATAATGTGCACTCTTTTGCTCAAGTTTTTGAGGGAAAAATAAGAGTACTCATTATACATGAGTAGTGCCTGAAATACCTTGTATCTGTTCTTCTGCTTTGTAATTACTTGTTACATAAAATTTCTTGTACCATAATATGTTCAAAAATAAATGCTAAAATTCCTTTATAATACAAAAAAACAAATATCTAAATATAAATAAATAAATAACAAAAAAAAATAAAACAAGGGATTTTTTTTCCTGAAAGTATGGGCCAAACACATTGGTACACATTATACACAGCAAAATATGGTAAATGAACAACAGTGATCTCCAAAATCAACCAGATTTCTGATGCCAATTTCTCATCCAGAGACTATATTTTTTAGAAAATATTTTAAAATATCTGTTTCTCTGCAACTATCTCCAGTTCACACTTTACTGTTGACGGCAAGAGAAGGAGGCTCGAACTCTGACTGCTGCGTCACAGTTTTAGCCAGCCATTTCCTATGAAACAGAAAAAAATGGCACAGATATATATCATTTATGATTTTCATTAATAATTGTAAGAAATGAGAAAAGCACTCTCCAATGTTTACACCAGATGCTTCGGGCTACATGGAGAATACCGAGGATGGGAATGGTTCCGTTACACCAGCCAACCCAGACGGAGAAGCTCCGCCTAGGGGCGCTGCAGAACCAGGCAGGAGCACCTGTCCACCCCTGGTTAGGATGAGGAAGATTCTGGGACACCGTGCATGATGTCTTTAGGTCCAGATACCAAAATGATAATGTGTCCAGATTTATGATGGAATATTGAATTAGAAATCAAAACATCCCCCACTGCAACTCAAATGCTTTTACATTCAAGATCTATTGCCCCCATGAAGGAGTTAAGTGGCATCCTCGGAAGAAAAGGGTGAGAGCATTTGACTTTAAAGGGAGTGTACTTTGCTGGTCTTATTCCAGCTGGAATATAGCCAGTAATGGTGCCTGGAAGTTGCAAGGCCCTTTTTCCTTAGGGAGCTTTAAGTGTTTTAAAAAACCTGGGCTAATCCACCTTCATAATGTCCACGGCAGCAGACGGAGTTTGGTAATCTCTAAACACAAAAAGTTCAAGTGATTTTCCTGAAGTTACACCACTCAGTTAGGTGATTCAAGATGGGAATTTATATGTTCTGGCTCAGCACCCACCTACACTACTGATCCAGAAGATTTAAACAGGCCACTAGAAACTCTAAGGGTGTTTGAGCATGAGTCAACGTCTCTGAAGAAAGGCTGGCAAATTCCCAGGCCATCAGACCCCTTGGCAGAAATACTGTGGCCACAGGAAGTCTTGAAAGAATGGCTCTTTGCTTACTCAAAAGCAAGGGAGAGTCACATTAACATTCCAGAGATGTGTTCATACACTAGATATGCATTTGTAATGTGTTTACTTCCCTCAATTTGAAATAAGTCATCAAATAAATTGCTCCTATAAAATTATAAAGGTGAGTATTTTGCCCTTGATTTGTTAATGTCAGATATTTAGTATGTGATTAAGCGATTAAGTTTCAGTGTGTCTAGCAATATCTGCCCTCAGCTGTGACTGGTTCAAAGAAACTCCTCTTCTGGATTAGAGGCTGGACTTCACATCTGAGAATGAGTAATTTAGTCCAGAAATACTTCCTTTTCCTGTGTTATTTATTTTTTTTCTGTGTTATCTTTTGATGTTGGGTCCTTGGCCTTCATGGTTATCTAATCAATCAAGCCATTGTAACAGGGTGAGAGCTGAACATTGACAGAGACAAAAACTACATTTTTTCCGGGCTGCTAAAAAAAAAAAAAAAAAAAAAAAAAAAAACCTGATAGATCTTCCCAAATTCCAGTTATATCTTAAATTCTGGGAGGCTAGTCCAAAATTTGTGTCCACACAAAAATCTATACACAAATGTGTAGAGCAGCTTTATTCATAGTTGCCAAAAACTGAAAGCCAGCAAGATTTCCTTCAATAGGTAAATGGATAAACAAACTGTGGTACATTCATACAATGGAATATGAATCAGCCATAAAAAGAAATGAGCTATCAAGCCACAGAAATACACAGAAGAACCTTAAGTGTTAAGTGGAAGAAGCCAAACAGGAAAGGCTACGTAAGTGTGTGAATCCCATGTAAGAGCCTGGAAAAGGCACAAATGTGAAGACGGTAGAAAGATCAACATCAACATTGCCAAGGTTGAGGGGAGGGGAGGAGGTGTGAACTGGTGGAGCAGAGAGGATTTTGGGGGCAGTGAAACTATTCTGCATGATGCTGCAAGAGTGGATACCCGTCATTACAGTACATTTGTCAAAACCCACAAAACTGTGTAACACAAACAGTGAACCCCCATGTAAACTACGGACTTTAGTCACTGTATTTGGCCGTGCATAATACACTCCCATGTATAATGCACGCCCACATCTTGGGCCCAAACTTTCAGGAAAAATATCTTCAGTTTTAATTTTTTAATTCAATTTTTATTTATTTACATTTAGATACTTGTTTTTTGTATTATAAAGGAACTTTAGCATTTATCTTTGAACATGTTATAGTGCAAGAAAAATTATGTAGCAAACAATTACAAAACACAAGAACAGGTACAAGGTATGGACTGATAGACTTCATCAAACTTCATATGCATCTTAAATCCAGGGGTGCAAGCAGAGAAGTTTATTTGATTGATAACTCTTACGGTGAGCTTACCTTTTCAGTGAGTATGATGAGTTTTCAAACCACATTTCCAGTTACTTTTTCAAAAAGACTTACACCATTCTTGATGCTGTTTTATTAAATCAAATAAAGATAAGCTTTTTCTAAATTCTGTGTCCAGGGGACAGAATTTTAGCTAATGTACAGGTAGAAAGAATCAGCAATCAACTTGTGAACCGCTGCCTACATTTCACATCATGTGCTAGAGCATCCCGTCAACTCTGCCTCACAGATACATTAGTAGTTTTCATCTCTGTTATTATTAATAAAATATTATTCTTTTCACCTTTAAGTTCCCTGAGTACAAGGACCATGTCTTAGCTATTTCTTATCCTCAATGCAGGACATACTGAGAAAGGATGGAAGGGAGAAAGGAAGGAATGCCTTGCCAGGATTTCCTCACACCAGTCTCAGTAGGAAACATATGATACACTCAGACTGGGAAGAATACATTCAAACTGAGTTTGAGCAAGAGACAACTTTTAAAGTCAGGGCAGGGTTAGTGCTACCAACAACAAGGAATCATTACCCACTCTGTGCTGGAAGGGTCAAAGGGTGAGAGCAATTCCTGGAATTCGGACGGAGACCCAGAGAAAAGTCAGGGGGAAGAGAGCTATGGAGACAACAGGCTGAAGCCAAGTAGGAAAAATGTGCAGGAATAAAGATCCAACATCATTCTTCACCTGCCCTCGGATCTCCTGAGTCCTTCCCATGGTGG
Organism: Anoura caudifer; assembly: GCA_004027475.1. Classification (NCBI taxonomy): domain Eukaryota; kingdom Metazoa; phylum Chordata; class Mammalia; order Chiroptera; family Phyllostomidae; genus Anoura; species Anoura caudifer. The sequence continues at coordinate 8,031 of PVKU01009517.1, read as the reverse complement.
AATTTGTCTGGAAGCTAAAGGGCAAGGGTGTCCACTGACATAACCCACACAGGTCAGCCACCCAGGGCACAGAGCAGGTTGGAGAAAGATGGAGAACGGACCCAGGCAGGTAAATAGAAGTTAGCCAGCACCTCTTAAAACACACATGTATGCAAGCACAACACAGGAGCATGCAACCTTCACTGCTACCTATTACAGTCTTCAGACTCAGGTCCACCAAGGGTTCCAATTCTAAACTGTGTCTCTTTGTAGATGTGCATCCTCAAGCGAATGATTTACCCTCTAAGATTCACCTTCAGATTCACCAGTTACAAAGCAGGACTAACTGGAGGAACTGTGTGAGAGTTGTATGGACTAAGTGAGAAGACATAAAGCACTTGGTGCCTGCATGCAGGAAGCAGCATCGCTATATGTCCCACAACACACGATCCCCTATGGTTTTGATCACATCATCTTACACTTAGTTTGGTCCTGTAGCTGTCTAATGCATGTGTTACAGCTCCTCAGGTACACGGCACAGTCTTTCACGGAGCAAGAGTAGGATCATTTGACAACTTTGCCATCCCTCAACACTCCTCTGTAGAGTGCTATGCAAACCAGGCAACAAGACAAATGTTTACTAAAGAAACACATAACCCTCTAGTAAAAGTAAAAAGGCTTAACTAACTTATTAATCTGCAGAACAGAGATATCATGAATGGAATCACTAGCTATTTTCCTCTGGCCTATAAAATGCTCACTTGATTCAGTAATTATGCCTCCTCATGCAGAAGTTCTTATGAAAAAATCAAGTAATTCAGCACATATAACATCTCAGCAAGTGCTTTGAATTTTAATATATACAAACTATGAGTAATTCCAACTAAGGATAATAAGAAAAAGAGGAATGTGGAGTTGGCCGTAGAAAATGGAAATAGCCCTGGCCAGTTGGCTCAGTAGGTTGAAGCATCAGCCTGTAGACCAACAGGTTGCAGGTTTGATTCCCAGTCAGGGCACATACCCAGGTTGTGGGTTCAATTCCTGGTTAGGGCATATATGAGAAGGCAACTAATCAATGTTTCTGTCTCACATGGGTGTCTCTGTCTCTCCCTCTCTCCCCACACCTTCCTCTCTCACTAAAGCAATGAAAAAGAAAGAAAGAAAAGGCTCAAACAGCAGCTGCTCAGGCAGGACCAAGCAGAGCCAAGGATATGTAGATTCCTTTGTATTGAGAATGAATGAGGAAAGTACTGAGGTTAAATAGATTAGCGGAAACTACTCACGCATCCTAGCTAACCTGCATCTCTAAGACCAGAGTGGAAAGAGGAAGCAGGATCCCAGAGGCCTGCTCAGGAGTATACATCCATAAAACGAAGTCAACCACTAGGAGCACTAAAACTCAGAAGCACACTAAACATCTGGACAAAGAACCAGATGATGAAGAACAGTGGCTTCTTGCTATGACCTTGCAAGAAAGAAAACCATAAACAGGTCGCTGTAATTGTGAGGATGATGTATTTAGAAACCTTAGTAACGGTTTCAGTCAATGGCAATGCAAAAACCTCAGACGTTAGGTATTTTAAATGGCAAGGACTAAACAGAGGAAACTGATGACATAGGTGCTAGGAGACTGAAAAAGTAACAAGGGGACAGAGAGATGACAGTGATTAGTAACTGCTAGAAGCAGTTACAACCTTAAGGCTGCACAAGCAAAGGGGATTATGGGGTTAAGACAATCTACACTGTTGTCCATGTCCATGAGTCCTTTTTCCCTTTTGCTCAATCCCTCCACCCCGAAACTCCCCCCACTCTTAGCTGTCATCCTGCTCTCTGTGAGTCTGTCTGTATTTTGCTTGTTAGTTTCGTTTGTTCATTAGATTCCACATATGAGTGAAATCATATGGTGTTTGCCTTTCGCTGACTGGCTTATTTCACTTAGCGTAATGTTCTCCTGTCCATCCATACGGTTGCAAAGGGTAAAATTTTCTTTTTTATGGCTGAGTAGTATTCTACTTTGTAAATGTCCCATAGTTGTTTTATCCACTCATCTACTGATGGACACTTGGGCAGCTTCCATATCTTAGCAATTGTAAATAATGCTGCAATGAACACAGGGGTGCTTATGTTCTTTCAAATTAGTGTTTTGGGTTCCTTCAGATATATTTCCAGAAGTGGGATCACTGGGTCAAAAGGATACTGAAAATCTTAACGAGCCCTGACCAGTGTGGTTCAGTTGGTTTGGCATCATCCTGCAAAGCAAAAGGTCACCAGCTGGATTTCCAGTCAGGACACATACCGAGGTTGCAGGTTTGGTCCCTGAATGAGGTGCGTACAAGAGACAACCAAACAATATTTCTCACTTACATCAATGTTTCTCTTCCTCTCTTTCTCCCTCCCTTCCCCTCCCTCTAAAAATAAATAAAATCTTTTTTTTTTTTAATCTTAAAAAAGCTACAGACTTCAAAGTTCTAGCAGGCCACACGAAAAATGCTGACAGGAGCTGAAAACAGCAAAACCCCTCTCCCCCTTCCTCCTACTTTTAATGTCCCGCCAGAGTCTCCTCCTGCCAGAAACCTACAGGAATCCAGCTGCCAAGGGAACCTGGGAAATGCATTTCACCAGAGCTCCAGCCCTAGTCTCACAAAACAAAATATAAAACGGCAGGCTTGAAGCTGAACCACAAGCAAACAGCCAGCAGTTTAATGTCCTTATTTTCCCTATTAGGTTTCAAGTTAGACTGAGAACTCTCCAATATGGGATTTCCAGGAACCTAACCTTCATTTTTGAGAACTAAAGAATGTCATAAAGCTTTCCTGACTAAAAATAAGTTGGAATATTTCACTAGAACTCCTTCCCTCTCTTAGGATCATAAATTTATTTTCTATTTATTTTGGCCAGAAATTTTATAGGATAGAGCTTAAGAAAAAAAAAATACTACCCAAATGCAACAATTTCTTCCGACAAGGAAAAGTTCTTCATAGAGCCCTAGCATTTCCAAAATCCATTAAGATAGCTCCTAATGCTCCTACACAAAGAAGCAGCTTCTGTATTGGGATGAGATTTGGGGACCCTGAGAGGAATGAATGTATCTTGTTTTACAGATAACAGAGAGGTGAGCCCTCAGGGGCCAGAGGGCAGTCATTCCCCTAGAATGCCCCCAGTGATTGCTGCCTCCCAGCAATAAGACTCCTGCATAGTCGCCTCCATACTGAGTAGGGCTGACCTTTGTAACCCAAAGGATGTTGCAGAAATGACTGTGTGGGACATCTGAGGTCACAGAAGACAATGTAGCATCCATCTTGCTTTCTCTCATATTACTCACTCTGAAAGAAGCCACCAGATTCTAAGGGCATTCTCTGCAGCTCTACAGAGATCTCTTCATGTGGCAAGGAACAGGGGCCTTCTGCCAACAGCCACGTTGGTGAGCCTCCAGGCCCACGAAAGCCTTCGGGTAACTGCAGCCCCAAACAACACCTTGACTACAACCTCTGAAACACCCAGAGCCAACACCACCCGGCTAGGTTGCTCTCCCAACTTCCTGACCGACAGAAACTCTGCGAGGTACTAGATGTGGATTGTTTGTTTTAATAAGTTTAGGGATAACTTATTATGGAGCAATAGATAATTAACTAACAATCCCCAAAGAACTCTCCTTAGTTAAGTCTCACTGTGTAGTCAAATGAACAAGGTTCACTAAACATGAATGCTCTGGTCTCCAGATTGGGCCTGAGAGAATCTTCTAGCTTCATTACTGTGGTTTATTTAAAGAGTCCACCTGCTCCTAGCCTCTCTATAAATTCAACTACTCTTTTAACATATTTTGAATGTCCTGTCATTTAAAGTCAATAGAGGAATTAGATGCCCATGCGGCTTTAAGCCCCCTAACACTAGAAACATTCAAGCAGATGATGAAGGGTTATAAAATATTCCTTACACCAATTAGAAGGTGGGATGAAATAAGACACAAGTCTCTAGGTGTCCCCCAAAACACTGTGCAGTAATTCTCATCAGTACTGAAAGAAGCCGGGACTTCACAGGGAAAAAAATTTAAAGTGATTTATAAGCCTAAAAAGAAAAGATGTTCCACCTTGGCGGGGTGGCTCAGTTGTTTGGAGCATTGTCCTCTATACCAAAAAGGTTGTGGGTTCAATCCCAGGGTCAAGGAAAGTACAAGAGGCAACCAATCAGTGCTTCTCTCTTCTCTCTTCTCCTCCCCTCCCCCCCTCCTTCTCATCAATAAACATATCCTTGGGCAAGGATAAAAAAAATAGAAAACATGCTCAACCTAGCTAATAACTAAAGTATGCAAATTTAAAACAACTAGTAGAGCATTAATTTGCATGTGTCAGACTGGAAAAGTCTGCAAGATTCAGAAAACACATCAGAACATAGAGTGGAGAAAAAGACATGGTGGGTGGGGGTGTGAATCAGCATGTTCCTTGAAAGGCAAGTTTGGCCATATATATTAAAATTGTAACTCTACCTAGCCTGTGCGACTCAGCATTTCCCGTTGTGAGCAAAGCTGTCCATTCACCTCTGTTTTTAAGGACAAAATCCTATGAGTGACCTAAACGTTCATCAGTTTTCAACAATGGGTAAATAAGCTGCTGTGCAACCATACAATGAATAGCATGCAACCTGTAAACAGAATGAGTTGGATTTATGTATGAGCTGATATGAAACACCCATAAGATATATCAATAGAAAGAAAAACAAGATATGTCCTATTAGTATAAAGGTTGGGGGGGGATTTATAAGCATAGAAAATGTCTGGAAGGAGTCTTTAAAATGCTGTTGAAAGCTGCCTCTAGGGAGGAATACTAGAAACTTGGGAGGAGGAAAACTTTTTACTCTGCTCTTTTGTACTGCATGCATATATTATATCTTTAATTTTTTTAAGGGAAAGAGTTTAATGCAGCAGAGAAGAAAAAATAAAGGCTTAAGTTATATTTTTCAACTACTTCATAATGCAGTCCATCAAAGCACCCAGACTTTGGGTTTAAGAACCTCCCAGGCACTTCAATCACTAAAAACCATCTCTGGGAGAAAGAAGACCTTCACACGGTCCGGTCCGTATCCTCTCACTGATTAGGGAATGAGAACTGTCTTGCCATCTTAATGCAAACCACTACCTCAACAACTAAAGGCTTCCACGGGACGAACATCTCCCTGCCCTAGGCCCTGTGAATCATGAAAGGTGCTAAAATTGCCTTTCTTTGAATGTTTGGGCAAAGAGTGGCAAGGTTAAAGAAATTTTTAAAAAGTCAGCACTCATTTTACTAGTGAGCAGGGGTCATCACTAGCGCAGACAACTGCTGTGAAAAGTCTGGCTGCTCCACCCACGACCTCTAGCCATAAATATCAGCAAGATTTCCTTCTCCACTGACCAAACCCTTTCTGAGACTAAGTGAGCACTTCTCAGATCAATGATCTGTTCAAAAGACGTCTAGTAAGTGACTGTTAATTATTCTAGGTGTGTGTATGACTAGAAAGGAAATTGACTAAAGGAAGATGATCAAAAGAACCTTCTTTTTCTCTTTTGGCCAAAATGCCAAAGACAAGACCTCTATGTCTTGAAACAAGCTTGTATCTGCTAACAGGTGAGGGCGCGTTTGTTCACCTAACTAAAAATAAGTGTACCTGTCTAAATACACTCACATAAGTGTCATCGAACAAGTGTTATGACCTATGTAAAAAGGAGGAAAATACCCAGAGTTTTCTTTATAAATTATTTAAGCAATGTCCTCATGAGAGTTGAAAGAAAACCCCCCAGGCAACTCTGCCCTCACCTTCACACAGATGTTCAGATTCTTTTTCAGTGCATACCTGGCAAACTTCTAAAATGTTAAAGCTCCTATTGAGTTACAGAAAAAGGGAAAAAATGTACAATGAGTTTCTTTAGTGATTTTAAAGGATTTGGGGCTGTTTAAAGGGAAATCATCACTTGTTTAATTAGAAATAAGATTTACAATATTTGTAGATACATTGTAAACCAAGCACAGACCCAAAAACTGAAGACTTATTTATCAAGAAAAGGCCAAGTGTCCGAAGTTGCAATGTGCAGAAAACCTTCCAACCATAATAATTTGTGGGGATACACAGGGTGAGGCAAAAGTAGGTTTACGGTTGTTATTATGGAAAATAGTACAATAATTAATAAGAAATAATACAAAGAATAAACTGTGTTTAGCATTCTCACAACTGCAAACCTACTTTTGCCCACTCTGTGTATGTATGTTATATATATAAATAAAAGCATGTTGAGCCCTGGCTGGTGTGGCTCAGTGGTTGAGTGCCAGTCTGTGAATCAAAGGGTTGCTGGTTCAATTCCTTGTCAGGGCACATGCCTGGGTTGAAGGCCAGGTCCCCATTAGGGGTCAGGCAAGAGACAACCACATATTGATGTTTCTCTCTCCCTCTCTTTTTCCCTCCCTTTCCATCTCTAAAAATAAATAAATAAATTTAAAAAAAATAAAAAGCATGTTGAAAAGGACACCAATTACCCCTAATCTCCACATCTCTGGAGAGTGTATATTCCAAAAGATGAGGACCCTCATCATTTCCTACAAAAAGCCTGATACATGGCAGGTGCTCAATAAAATCAAAGCAGCTCAGTTTTATAAAGGCATCTACTTTCTTTTCTTAGAGGTAACAAGTTTAAAGTTTATAACTATCTATCTTGAGATTTTTGCCTAATCTTCATGCAAAATAAAAGCTAAATTCAACTGAATTTTTTGAAGTAACATAAATACATAGTCTTATTACATTTTTTAGTTCAATCAATCCTAGCAAGTATCCATGCTCAAATGTGTAGGTATATGATAAATTAAATAGGCCTTTGGTGGCTCAGTGCATGAATCTATGACCCTCCCAAGTGAGTATCCATGGAAGGTTCTCCACAGCGAACCACAACGGGCAGGGAAGGATGCCCCTGGGAACTGGTCTAAAATACATGAGGGTAAAGTTAAAGGTTAACAGGTTTCTTCACTGAAAAATTTCTCAGACTTGAATACTAAATGTTCATCCCAAGCTTATTTGAGCAGGAAACACATTGTACTCTAGCTGTGGCTGGTTATTGTTTGGGTTTTTCCCCCACTAAAATATGTAAATGAATTACAAGAGCTATTTCCTCAAATTGGACTTGAGCTCAACAGGGATTCACAGATTCACTTCCCCACATAGAGACCTCAGACAAGTTACTTCATCATCCCATTCCCTGCCTGTAGAATGGAGATAAAGATAAGGCTTAACTCATATTTTGCTGGGAGGAAATCCAAAATTAATATATATTAGGAATTTCAGACTTCCGGCCAAGATGGAGGCGTAGGCAGACGCACTGTGCCTCTTCTCACAACCAAAATTAAGGACAACAAAGATTTAGAAACAAGAAAACAACCAGAACTCAGAAAATCAAACTGTTTGGAAGTCCAACAACGATTCATCCAGACCGGTAAGAGGGGCGGAGTCGCGGCAGGAAAAAGCGGAGGTGCGGCCGGGCAGGCAGGCAGCGGTGGCTGGCAGCCCCCAGGTGCACAGGCCGCGACTAGCAGACCCCGGACTCGGGGCGGCAACTGTGCAGACTCAGTGAGGCCGCACAAGGCAGCTGTCTGACCGGGTGGTGCCACATTCACACGCAGATAATCCAGGCAAAGGGGAAGCGGTGAAAGGAACTGGAATCTGAGAGTGAGTAAAGCAACCGCCATTATCTCCTCTCAGACCCCGCCCCCACATACAGCGTCACTACCCAGCGACCGGGCTGTCCGGCCCTCGGGAACACCTGAGGCTCCATCCCTCACTACGTAAGAGCCGCGACTAGACAAAACAAACAAACAAACAAACAAAAAAAAAACCAAAAATGAAAATGGCTCAAACCGGTGAACAAATCAAAGCCCCAGAGCCAATTTATCTAAGCGATGAAGAGATTGCCAACCTATCAGATGCACAATTCAAAACCCTGGTAATCAGGATGCTTACAGAATTGGTTGATTTTGCTCACAAATTAGATGAAAAAATGAAGGCTACAATAAGTGAAATGAAGAAAGATGCATGGGG
>PVKU01009516.1:0-60996 GCA_004027475.1 Anoura caudifer | reverse complement strand
TGTGTGTGTGTGTGTGTGTGTGTGTGTGTGTGTGTGTGTGTGTGTAGTCGCGGCTGTTACATAGTGAGGGGTGGAGCCTCAGGTGTTCCCCAGGGCGGGACAGCCCAGTCGCTGGGTAGTGATGCCCTATGTGGGGGCGGGGTCTGAGAGGAGACAATGGCGCTTGCTTTACTCACTCTCAGATTCCAGTCCCTTTCACTGCTTCCCCTTTGCCTGGATTATCCGCAGGTGAATGTGAGACCACCCAGTCAGCCAGCTGCCTTGTGCGGCCTCACTGGTTCTGCACAGTTGCCGCCCTGTGCCAGGGGCCTGCTAGTCGCCGCCTGTGCACCTGGGGGCTGCCAGCCGCTGCTGCCTGCATGCCCGGTCCGCACCTCCGCTTTTTCCTGCCGCGACTCCGCCCCTCTTACCGGTATGGATGAATCGTTGTTGGACTTCCAAACAGTTTGATTTTCTGAGTTCTGGTTGTTTTCTTGTTTCTAAATCTTTGTTGTCCTTAATTTTGGTTGTGAGAGGAGGCACAGTGCATCTGCCTACGCCTCCATCTTGGCCGGAAGTCCTGTTAAGAGATTTTTGATTACCGATTCAATTTCCTCACTAGCATTTGGTCTGTCCATATTTTCCTTTCTTCATGATTCAGTCTTAGTAGGTTGTGTGTTTCTAGAATTTGTCCTTGTCTCACAGGTTTTCTGTTGTGTTCACCTATAATTGTTCATAGTAATCTATTTTGATTCTTAGTATTTTTTGTGTTGTCAGTTTGTAATTTTTTCTCTTTCATTTTTTATTTTATTTGAGTCTTCTTTTTCCCTTGTTGAGTTTAGCTAAACCTTGTTAATTTTATCTTTTCAAAGAACCAACTTTTCATTTCATTGGTCTTTATTATTGTCTTTTTAGTATCTTTCATTTTTATACTCTGATCTCTTTTATTTCCTCCCTTCTACTAACTCTGGTGTTCATTTATTCTTCTTTTTCTAGTTTCTTGAGATGTAAAGTTAGGTCATTTATTTTTCCCCTTAATTAGGCCTTTATTGCTGTAAACTTATCTCTTTTAATTGTGTTGGTATATCCCACAAGTTTGATGTGTTGTGGTACCCTTTTTGTTTTTCTCAAGTTATCTTTTGATTTGTCGTTTGATGTCTTCTTTGACCCACTGGTTGCTCAGGAGTGTGTTGTTTAAACTCCATGTATTTGTGAATTTTTTAGTTCTCTTTCTATAATTGATTTTTAATTTTTTACAGTTGTGGTGAGAAAGTATGCTTGATATGATGTCAGTCTTCTTAAATTTATTAAGATGTCTCCATGACCTGTCCTGGAGAATGTGCAGTTGAGGATCTGTGTTCTGCTGCTGTTGGGTGGACACTCTGTATGCATTTAAGTCTTCCTTGTCTCACATGTACTTTAAGTCCAACTTTTTCTTATTGATTTCTGTCTGAATTATCTGGGTTTGAGAGTGGAGTAATGAAGTTCCTTACTATTATTACATAGCTGTCTATTTCTTCATTGTCTGGCTGTCTTGTAATTCCTTTGTTTCTTTTTTCTCTCTCGCTCTTCCTTTATGCTCTGATGATCTTCTGTAATGATATGTCTGATTATTTTGTCTTTGTTTTTTACATGTCTACTATAGGTTGTTGTTCTGTGGTTACCAAGAGACTTACATGAAACAGCTTATAACATTCTATTTTAAGCTGGTAACAACTTCACTTCAAATGTATAGTTACCCTTTCCCCTCCCACATTTTGCATTTTTTGTTTCAAAGTTTAGATGTTTTTCTGTTGAGTATTTATTAACAAGCTACTGCAGTTGTAATTGTATTGAATACTTTTGTCTTTTAACCTTTGTACTAGAATTGTCAGCATAACCACCACCATTACAATATTAGATATTCTGGATTTAACTATGTATATTTACTTTACCAGTTAATTTTATGTCTTTATATGTTACCCTATTACTAATTAGTATTCTTTCCTTGCTGACTGAAGAACTACTTTTAACATGCCTTATAAAGCTGTTCTAATGGTGATGGTGATGACTTCTTTCAGCTCTTGATTTTTTTGGAAAAAGTTTCATCACTCTTTAATTTTGGGCAACTTGCCAGGTAGAGAACTGTTGGTTGGCAGGTTTGTTTGTTTATTTGTTTCCTTTTAGCACTTTGAAAAATCATCCAGTTTCTTTCTGGCCTGCAAAGTGTCTTTTGAAAAATCCACTGATAGTCTTTTATGGTGGTTCCCTTGTATGCAACAAGTTGCTTTTCTCCTCCTGATTTTATTAATCTTTCCTTGTCTCTAACTTTTGACAATATAGTTAAAATGTGTCTCTATGTGGATCTCGCCAGATTCATCTTATTTAGAATTCTCTGGGCTTAATGGGGCTTTATTTCTTCCTCTAGTTCAAGTAGGTTTTCATCCATTATTTATTGTAATAATCTCTCTGCCCTTTTCTCTCCCTTTTTTCTTGGACCCCTATCATGAATATATATTTGTACACTTGATGATGTCCCACAACTCCCTTAAGTTATATTTATTTTTGTTCATTCTTTTTTTACTTCTCAGATTGGATAAATTCCACTGTTCTGTCTTTGAGTCCTCTGATTCTGTTTTCCCTTGATCGAGTTTGCTGTTGAACCCCTCTATTGAATTCTTCATTTAATTATTGTGTTCTTCAACTTCCTGGTATATTTGGTACTTATTTATGTTTTTCATTCCTTTGTTTAAATTCTCATTTTTTAATGCATTGCTCTTCTGACCTTAGTGAGCATCTTTATGAACATTATCCTGAATTCTCTATCTGGTCAGTCACTTATCTCCATTTCATTAAGACTGGTTTCTGGAGATTCTTCTTGTTCATTGTTTGGAACATACTCCTGTTTTCTTCATTTTTCTTGGCTCTGTGTGTTGGTTTCTCCAAAACATTCACCTCTCTCAGTCTTGACAGACTGGCCTTGTATGGGAGATGAAACATCAATCAGCATGACCTGTGCTCCTTCCCTCTCAAACTTTTGTGATTGTGAAAGCTACTGCCTTTATTTTTAATGTCTTTCAGTAGCTGAGTGTGTGCTAAGACCCGCCAGTATCCCAGACAGTAGCTGACAGTCAGTACCTAGATGCCTGCTGATTGGAAGCCAGGCTCTGGAGCAGCAGATGGTAAAGTATATAGTCAAACCTCTTTCAGGGAAAGACTGTGAGAGGTGCAGTTTGGCTGGTTCCTTCTGAGCCTTGGGGAATGGGGCAGGGATAACCACAGCAAATGCTTGCATACCCATTAGCAACTGATTCTTTGTTTTCTGTAGTCCAGTGGCCTAATGAATGCAAGCTTCACTGGCTTTCAGAGCTTGGCCACTTAGGGTCTATTCCTTGGGTGTCAGCTTTAAAAGTTGGGGCAGTAGATATGTGGTTCAAAACCTTTGCTTCTCAGGTTGAAGCTGGTAGTTGAGGGTTCCTTCTCCATTGCATGGTGGTCTGCCAGGGGTGGGGCTCACAGTGAGAATATCTCTCAACTTTTTCTATCTGTTTTGATGTGGGTATTCAGTTGGTAGCAGTCACTCAGCTAGTTTCTGGATTTTTCTCAGAGGGAATTGCTCTGTTTGTTAGCTGTTTGATGTGTCCATGGGGGGAGGGAAATTCAGAGGACTCTTGTGTCACAATCTTGGTCTAGACTCCCAGACATTTTTGCCCTAGAGTGTTGATTCTGTCATCCGTAAATTTTTTAGATGAAATATTTGTTCACATCTTATGCCCTTCCTTTAATGCACTGTATGTCTCATTATAATTGGGTTGTAAGAGTTTTTAAATATATTTTTATCAGTTAAAAGGTAATTTTTCAGGGTGGTGTTTTCAGTGAACAGCCATAAGAAATAGGTAACATCTCCCCCCAAACAACAAGCTTGCCCCCACTTGCTATAAAAGTGGTACATTCCTACCAGGTTCAGTGTTCATCTGCTATAATGTAACCCTCTGCTTGTGCAGGCATCCATACAGGCCCACTGGTCTTTGCTGGCAGGGACTTAGGAGTCAAGTGAGAACCGGTGCCCATTCATGTGGTGTTCACGTTGCTTGCTCTCCATTAAGTAACAGTGTGTTGGGTTTTTTGTTCATTTGCTTGTCTCTGACCTAGTCATCTGTGTCTTCTGCCAGCATCTATGAAACAATAAGCTAACTTTTAGCTTACAGATAGAGTAAAAATCTTAAAGCCTTCACAGATCCTGACTGGACATAGTTTAGTTGCTTGGATATAGTACGGTCCTTTCCAGCCTTGCTTTTAAGCATTATTGGGGCAGTTCCAGAACTAGTTTCACTGAAGTCCAACTACTGAAGCAGTGCCCTGCGAAGGACTTTCCTTAGTGTCCTGTGTGTCCACTCTGGCTGGTGTACACAAACTATTCCTGGTCCCCTGTGAGTTCCAGGAGAGTTTTTCCCACCTGCTCTTTTGGTGGTTCTTTGTCTGGCCTCAGCAGTTTCTTCACACACACGCACTGAGCTGAGCGGTACTCCCCAAAGGCTCCAGGAGAACCAGTGCAATCCTCTGGAATATCTTATCCAGAGCCCAAAAGCCCATGTTTCTTTATATTTGTCCTGATTTTCTGATTGTTTAGGATAGTAGGGTAAATTCAATATCTGTTATTCCATTGTTGTAAGCAGATATTCCAGTTCTTAATTTTTCACGTAGATTGCTTAGCCAGCTTGTTTTTTCATTCTTTCATTTGATCTGAAAAATCTACTTAAATCTCTGAGTTTCACCCTACTGCTTTAGATGCATCTCACACAGCCTTTGACGTGTGGCACTTTCACTGTCATTCAGCTCTTCAGTGTTTCATAATTTGTCTTGTTACTATCACTCCATTTAACTATGAGTTCCTTTAACTATTTAGTTTCCTGACCTTTTTTAGGCTTCCCTTTTATTATTGATTTAAAGCTTTATTGTATTTAATGTGGAGATCATGATGCATAGATTAGTTTTTTAGACTTTGTTGAGACGTACATTGTGGTCTAATACATAAAATATTTATATGTTCTTGGAAAGAATGAGCATTTCACATTTGTTGGGTAAAGTTTTATTGTGTATATTTTTTATTGAACTTGTTAATGGTGTAGCTCACATTTACTATGTATTTGCTTATTTTTTCTACTCTATTCATTTCTAAGAGAGCTGTATTAAAATTTCCAGTGAAACATTGTGCCTGTTTCCATCAGCTAGTGGTTATATATTAGATGGATATATATTTGTGAGCATTATATTGCATTAATATAATGTTATTTCATGAGCAAATTAGCTATCTTTAGTCCTTAAATTGCTTGCTCAATATTCAAATTGTTTTTTAATCTTTCATTTGGTTAAGATATACCTTATGTATTTTTTTCCATTTCCTCCATTAGCGTTTCTTTGTGGACAATTTAATGATAGAATTTTCTCTTTCTTTCTTTCTTTCTTTCTTTCTTTTTGGTAAATCTGAAATGAGTCAGTCTTTGGATTATAAAGTGTGACAAGTGTATTTTTATTGTATTTGTTATTGCATAGAGACTATTTCTACCATTTTATTTCATGTTTTTATTCATCATACTTTTTTACTTCTTTTTTACCTCTATTATATTGACAACTCAGTATTTATTCTTTTTGTTTGAAAGTTACAAATACTATTTTCTTCTGTTATCTCTAACTTATTAAGATCCTTTATACTGTTTTTCCCTTCTAATGAATAAAACTTCATATCTCTGTCATTCCCCCTCAGCAACAATCTTAGCAGTCTCTACTATAGAGTCTCTACTGTAACCTCCCTTTCTTTCGTATTGGTATCATGGGAGTTTTTGTTCTATATTTTTATGAGTATTCAGGCAACAATAATTTTACTAAGTGATTATTCACCATTGATTCCCTTTTCTCTGCTTTGGCTGGAATTCTTGTTGGAGCACATCCTGCAAGATATTTTTCAAAGAGGCTCTGTCATTGTGTGACACACTTTATGAGGCTAGTCTACTTCTTCCAAGTTATGCATCTGTGGTCACATCCAAAACCATTTTCTTTTTTTATTGACTCATTCATTCAGAAGCTATTTAGAGGTTACATGGGTATTACCCCAGATTTGAGGAAGGAAACAGAACTAACAAAAATTTCTGTTCTCTGGAATATACCCACAGTGCAAAAGAGAGGGGTAGTGAACACTTGGAGCCTTCTCAGTAGTCCTTGAAGAAGGCTCCACATTCCAGAGAAGAGCCCTGGAGCAGCCGTGATGTTATGCTGTGGTTTCTGGGTGGTACTGAGCAGGAGGTGCCACTTTCTCATCCCATCATGACAACTGGGCAAGTAACCAGACAAAGGGCTGACTAGAGTCTGTGGCTGTTGACTCTTCCTGTTTAGATGATATCTTTCCTGTCCATATTAGGACAGCTTCTTCCTGCCACCCCTGGAGGTTTCTTGCTTGTTGTTTTTGTTGTTATAGTTGATATATTATTTGCTAAGTAAGGTTCTAAAAAGCACCAAGACATAGCATCTATAGTAGCTCTGGGATTTGTCTGTGAAAGAAATTCAGCAGCCATGGTAATTTTCCATGTTGTCCAGAGTTGGTAGTCCTGGTGGAATTTATTATTATTATTTATTATTATTATGTTATTATTATTATTTACTATGTAGATGCCATAGATGGGATGTAGATGCCAATGGAAATCAATACCAAGAGAGTTTTCACAAATGATTATCAAATACATCCTTAATTTAAAAGAGAAAATCTATGAAACTTAATTGCATATATGGTATATTGGCCTATATATTATCAGAATCTTAGGAAATTTTGATCTGCTGAGCCAGGAGAGTTGACTATTGTGGGGAAAAGGGACTGTGGGGTGAGGCTGGGGTCTGCCGAGCTGCCCTTCTTTACGTGGTTCCAGAAGGCTGGACCAGCTTCTGCTGCCAGCTCATCATAGGAGTCAGGAGTGAGTGAGTGTCCTCTGGTCACTCAGAGGCAGCCCTGGATTTCTGACAAAGCAGGGACAGGAAGCTCTCGGAAAGAGCAGCTGCACGTGGCTGAGTCCCGCTGGCACTCTGACAGCATCCTAGCAACGTGCCTTGTACACCCCTGTGCTTCTGAACTGTTCCTCCTGTCTGTGCAGTCCTAATTTTAGGGTACCACCCCACTGCCCTTCAGTCTTTTTTAATTTCCAGTTAAAGGACTTTAATATTGGATTTCATCTTAGTTTGCTGCTCAGTAATTTCCTGGATACTCCCATCTTCTCAGACCCTGCTTCAGGGAAGGCTGCCAACACTGCAAAGGCAGTGGAAATGGGTCTTTGCCTAGGAACAATCAAAAAAAGAAGAAAAAAGTGATTTGGGATACTGTTCTTGCATTGAGAAATACTATATGCCAAGGGAAGTTAAGGACTGTATAAAAACCCTTTCTTATAAATCCTCTTGTACTTTTCTCCCCTAATTTGAATTAAATCCAGTTATCACAAAGGTAGCTAACAGGATGAGGTAAGAGTATCTTAAAACAGCAGTGAGACCAGTTGTGTGTCTAATACAGTATGAGTCTTTGGTGACCAAACAGCAAAACAGTTGGCCTTCAAATAGTGTCAGTAAGGGACAGTATCAAGACAACGGTGATGTTCTAAAGACAGCTCAGTAAATAAAAAGTATGCATTAAGTAAAAACAAAGTTTTATTGTTATTTTAAGCTACACTTACTCATGTTTTGCCAAGGCCACAATTTGCATATATTCACTGTGCTGTGTGCTCTGAGTGTCTTGCAGGAACACATAATAGAGTGTAGTGTTGTCTTAAGCTCATGAGAAGTCCATGAGATACCAATTGTGATTAACGTTCTTCCTCCTTTAGCTAAACTAATAAAGTAAACCACACGCACAGACACAGCCCCACCAGGTTGTAGTAGGGAATGTTTTTCCTGCCAGAGAGTCTTAGTGAGTCACAATTTGTTGAGCTGAGAATCTGAGTCCCGCAGCTGCCAGACATGTTCTGTGGGTTCCCAAGGTTGCTGATTTCCTCTGGTATAACAGATGGAGTGCAAGAGAACAGAAGAGAACTCCATCTAGCAGGAGGCAGGCATATTAGTATTCCAAATGTATTCGTGTATTAAAACCAGGAAGTGGTCATGTCGGAAAACAATTAAACTTATCGAAATATCACCTGTGACACCTTGGTGGCCTCACAATGGTTATATCCTTTAAAAAAGTTACTTGAGGTTTATGCAAGTCTTAACTGAACCATATAGATGGTTAGAACAAAAATACATAGTGTCTTTTCTATAAATATAGACTAAAACACCATTTGCTTCTAAGAAATGATTAAATTATAAAAGTCAGGTATATTAAAGTGCAGCACTTATTGAAAATTGACCTACTTGTATAATAATAAATATCATTTTCTAGGATTATTAGTGCGTTTGTACTTCGTTGAAGAAGGAAACATATTCGCACGTGACACGGCGGTATGCAGGGAGGCAGGTCATGAGGTTGTGGCCCTTCCTCTTGCAAGGGTTTTTCAGAAAGCCATGTAATTCTAGTGGATCCAAGGACCATTTTTCAAAAGGGGTAAGTTGCAGTACCTTAACTGTCCCCCAACAGAATGGTAAGCCAGAGCTCCTTCTTCCCCTGTATTGTTTTTTACTGTGGTAAATAAAATACCAGAGCTCCTTTTAACTTGCCTTTCATTCCAAACATCTATGATTTATTTGCTGTTGTATCCTGGGAATAATGGAAAGGGAGAGAGAAGAGAGCTAAACATAGATGTATTCCCTATGTATCCAGGGAGATGTTCCCTATGTTATTTAACCTCAAAATAAAATTAAAGAGGAGAAATGAAAGAGAACTGATATTCTTTGAATACCCACACCATGCAGATTATCTACATTTTCTCATTTTATGTTCAATGAAATTTCATAAGTATGCTTCATTAGCATCATTTGAACAACTTAGACTCAGAAGAAGCAAATAACTTGCCTGTCACCACACAGTTTGAATGTGGGCTGAACTTAAAGCCCTTCGCCTACCCTGACTTCACAGCAGAAGCTCTTCACATTCCCCTTCCTAATGGTCATCTTTCTGTATCTTCAAATCTTTGTTTCCACACAGAGATTTGCATTTATCTATGGAGGCAGCATTGGGTTTTGATTTTTTAAATAATTTTGGACCTGTTATATCAGGCCTACCTGTGTATAATGAGTATTCAGCAACATTACAGCAATACATCGAAGGTTAACACATTCTTCTGCAATATTAATGGTAGGCAAAACAGCACTGAAGCCAACAAACTGAACGGCAATTTTCTATTTTCTGCCACATTATTGACAGATACCAGCTGTTCATGTTTTTTTATTGGGTGAATTTGTCAGCCCTGTTGTAAATGTCATCCTTCTCACCCTGCAAAACTAATTTCGAGAAGAAAAGCACATTTAAAATAGAATTTAGAAATAAGAAAGAAATGACGTAAAAAGGAATGATATGATTGGGAATCTATATTTAGACCTCATAGCAGGGTATGATAGATTTTGCATCTGCATTTCAAGGTACATTTCAAGGTATTTTGTCAGGTAGAGTTGTTACCTGAGATGTTTCTTTTTGTATCCAAAGGTCAACCTTTGGAATCTCTATCACTTTCATTCAACTTTTTCCTCACTGTTGTCAGAATAAATTAAGAAAGGAAGAGAAATTTAAGAAGCAAGGGGTCCCTTAGTCTCCAATCCCTGCAACAGATAGTCTTTACCATCTTGTGATTTGTAAATTTGGTAGCACCTCCCCCCCACCACCACCCCCAGCCTTGTCGGTTCCCATGTGTTCTTGCACTGGGGCTCAAATAAACAGAAACTTTTGAGGTTGTGATTAGAAAGGTGGAATAATCAGGGAAATAGATTGGGTGGGTTGGGACTGTAGACTCCAAGCTCCTTTCTCTTTCTAGGGCCCAGGAGAGAGCACTTGGACTGAAACAGAGTTGGAATCAGTGGAGAAGGAATTGGATAGGCTAGTTTTAATGGCATATAAATTACTCCCAGGACAAGTATTCAGTCTACATTCTTTCTAGACCTTCAGGACTGTTTCACAGTCCAGAGAGTTTTCTGCAGATGAGTGATTAGTGAGATGTGTCTGATTCTATTTCCAAGATAATGTTTACAGGACAGGTAGTCTTGGCACTCAAAACTGGATTATTTAGCATACTTCCCCATTCATTAAAATACCATTCTACACTATGGACAGGTTCTATATTGCATTGGTAGTATATATCGGATACATTTTGGGTTTTATAGGGTTTTCTGAGAACCCTAGGCCTCTAACTTTCACATCTTTTTTGGGAAAATTCATCCCAAATGCCATACAAATAGATTTTTCGAATCTTGTAAACTAGGGAGCAGCTTATAAACTCAGTGAACAAATATTTTCTGTTTCTCAATTGAGAAAATTAAATAAGGAAATCAGAATAAGCAGTTTAACTTGGTTCACTATGTTTATAGATAATACATATGCTCTCTTTCACCATTTTATATCTTGATGAATTTTCATGAATATGTAAATATTTAAAAAACTAAATACATAGGCTGACTTGTAAGCGTTAATAAAATAGAATGGCTTTCTTATTTAGAAGATTTACATATTATTTTAATTACCAAGAAAATTGTAAAGGATTACTCAAATGCAATAACAACTAATTCAGCATTAAAATAATAGCATTTAAATATAGTAAAACTTCTATTCATTTACCTTGATTATATGTTCATTTGCTTAGTTTTGTATTTAAATAGCTCGCTATATACAATGGAAGAAATCTAAGGGACAAAAATTAAAGCAAATAACTTTTCTATTTATAAAAAGAATGAAGTAAATATATACCTTTACTTCCTAATGGGCATCGCAAAACAAATTTTATCTGACCTCCTCTGTCTTACTTCACAGTGGTTTGTCTCCTTCCATACTTCATGTAAAGTGGGGGAAACCATTACTGCATCCATTGCTACTGTATCAACCTTATTTAAAATAATCACAGAAGGCATATGAATGCCCTACATTTAAATAGCTCTGACTTTAATAAGAATTTTGGTAATTGTTTTAATATTTGCTTGGCCTGAATAATGCAACTGAAATTCTCCACCATCCTCATCCTCTTGGTTGCCTAGCAACAAAGAGCAGAGCAGAGATCCAGCAGAACAACAACAAAATGCACAAGGCTTAACTATCAGGGAAGCTGATGAAAAGAAGCTATTTCTTTCAGATTAGATGAAACCGTGGGAAAAGTTATCTAGCAATTTCTATAGCTAATATGTGTGGGCATGCATGTGTGTGTGTATAAATTTAACCTTCATAGACCGTAGGAGTAGTGACAGTTAACCACTGGTGAAATGTAGCTAACAAACTTCTTTAGTTATTCAGAGATTCAGTTAATTTGCCCATAGCCTCACCTTCTTTCCTTAAGACAGGAAATGAGAACTGGAGTTATGCAGGGATTGAGGACTAAGGCTATAAAAGCCAATAGGAAACTGTGCCTTATAAATGGTCTCGTTTGAAAACAAGCAGCAGTTTTTTTGCATACAAGAATTAGAGCTTATCTAACATAGGTGAATTTCATCAGAACCAAGTTTGTAGCAATAAAGTTGAAATGTGTTTAGAGTTTAGGATGTTTTCAGATGAGAATCCTTTTAATCAGCTCTTTGATTTCACTTGAAAAGTAAATTATAAGTTTACTGTTAAAGCCGGATACAATTCAATTTAACAGATTATTATTATTCAGCACAAAGAGATTTTTATTAAAAAATTCTAAGGGTATCTCATCTATGAGAGGCAGTGGAATGAGTTGCCCATGGGACTATGGAAAACTATTTCTGGGTATTTTTATGAGCCTAGTGCCATATCAGCATCTGCTTGAATTTGTAGCAGGACTTTTTTCCGTGGGTTAAAAGGGTATACATGGTATACATGATATACTGAGCTTTCTTTAGCTCTGTAATTCTGCAGTATGTTTTAGAATATTTATGTTTATAGGTACTAGATATCTTAAAGGATAGTATCGTATATTAGAATCAGCAACAGTGGCAAAGACCTAAACTGAGGAAAATGCACCCATACAAATTTCCTGTAGTTTGATTCAAAATGCCTTATTTACTAAAAGATAATATTCTTAGAGCCAATCTGTAAATAAGGAAGGGGAGATGCTACAAAAGGCATGAAGCAACTCATCTAGAGACTTAATTAAAATCACGATGATACATTCAGCCTGGAGTTTAGTTTTATTTTCAGCTAGTCATCTGCAGCCATGCTTCCCACAGAGGGAGGCTGCCAGGCTCACAGCACACTGTGCAACTTGGATGAACAGTATTACTGGCTGCTTATGAGCATATTACATCTGGGATCTGTGGACAGCAGCCAGAGCAGCAAGACAAAGATGCTGAACACAGGGTATTTTCTAGATAGGTTTCCAGGCTGCCTACATGCTCATTACTTTTCTTCAATACAGTGTCCAGAATGTAGTAAGAAACAGAATAGAGGGTGGGGCAAACGTAGGTTTACAGTTGCTCATAGGGAAAATGATGCAATAGTTAATAATAATGCAAGAATAAACTGTGTTCCACATACTCACCTCTGTAAACCTGTGTTTACCCTGCCCTATATATTTCCAACTTAATTTTTGTTTCTGGCAAGACCAGCAAGTTATTCTGATTTATTCAGTTGTTCATATGAACATAAGTCCTGTGGGAATATTGGTGTTCTTCAAGTGAATTTATTGACATGTGGCTGAGGCAGTAAACTAGTTATAGCTCCAGCAACTGAAGCAGCCATTCTGCTGCTGACATTTGGTTCGTTTGCCTCCATATCTGTGTCAGAAACTTGGCATGTGGTTTGTGTGTGTGCATGAGCACGTAGACGTTTGTTCCAGGAGCTGCTGCCAAACCAAAAGGCAACTCGGAAGACCCATTAGGTCAGAGGCATGGCAAGTTTACACCTTGTGATGTAGGTATTCATTCAAACACGTGCGAGAACTGTGGGTCCAAAACTAAACAGAACATTCCCCGTTCCCCAGTGGCTTGCAGTCTGGTTTACTTGGCTGCAGTAGGGCAGGGCATGTCAGGAAGTGCTGGAGCCTGAAATAAGACCCATTCTTCTATCAGAAGAGGGTATATGGTGGGTCATCGAATTTGTCTGCAAAATCTGTGATGGCCAGTCTAGTAAACAAGAACACTCTCCATGGAATGTGGTGGGCAGCAGTTGGAACAGAGAATGTTGTAACTTGAAGTCTTAAAGTACCCTAAAGAAAGATTGTGAGCAGAGCTAACATACCAGGCCTAAGACTGCCATCCTTAGAAAGGCTGGTTTATCAGGTTGGTCTTTGGCTGGTGTTTGGGAACTTGAATGATAAACAGTTTCCTACATTGATTGAAAACTTCCTCTTAGTGGCAGGAACAGCTCTCTGTGTACTGTGTCTAAACTATTTTACAAACAATGGGGTTTCTATTGAACATCTTTACTTCTGGGAGGCTGGGATTTTTGTGCACACTCAGCAGAGGGAGACTGTGAATAGCTCCCCGTAAAAACCCTGGGCACTGATTCGTGAATGAACTTCCCTTGGTAGACAAGGTCACACTTGCTGCTAAGGAAATTATGTCCTGTGTCACTCCACTGGTAGACTACCGGAACCTATACCTGGTTTCCTACAGACTGCACCTGGGAGCCTCTTTTCCCTTGCTGATTTTATTTTGAATCCTTTTTGCTGTAACAGAATCATAACTGTAACAATTTCTGGGTCCTTCGTGACCCTCTGGTGAATCATTGTGACTGAAGGTGGCCATGGGGACCCCCAACAAAGGCTGAATCTGACTTTCAGATTACTCTGCAGCAGGAAATTGATGGATAGTATTTTATATCTTTTTCTTAAGTCCAAATATGGTTGAGCCTTGAGAACATTATGCTAAATGAATAAAACAGACAAGTCAAATACTGTATGATCTCACTTATATGTGGAATCTTAAAAAAAAATCCAAACTCATAGAAGCATAGAACACATTGGTGTTTGCCAGGGGTGAAGGATG
The DNA here is from genome assembly GCA_004027475.1 of Anoura caudifer. Taxonomy (NCBI): domain Eukaryota; kingdom Metazoa; phylum Chordata; class Mammalia; order Chiroptera; family Phyllostomidae; genus Anoura; species Anoura caudifer. The sequence continues at coordinate 46,989 of PVKU01009516.1, read as the reverse complement.
GGGGAATGGGTGTGGGTAGTCAAGGGTACAAGGGGTACAAGCTTACAATGATAATGTAATTAAGTTCTGGTGATATAGTGTACAGCATAGAGACTACAGTTAACAATACAACATTGTATATTTGAAAGTCACTAAGAGAAAAGGTCAAACACACACACACACACACACACACACACACACACACACACAGAACAAAACAAAAACCACTGGTCAACCTGATGAATTTTGTAGCTTTGTCTTTAAAATTATTGTACCTTTTGGAAAAATTCTGCCTCAAGTAGCTAATATATCCAGTACAGTATTTTAATTAAAGGCCAATCACTTAGATTAGTAACCACTTCTGAAATCCTCTTTTTGTATTCCAATTAAGTCCTACGCCTAAATTAATAGGATAAATGCCATATTCAGGTTCAGAATATTATTCAGATTTTCTATAATTAATTGGGCTTATGTCTATCAGATCAGTTTACATTTTAGCTTTATTTTTTCATCTAGATTTGCTAATTGGACTCAAATTAAGTTATTACTATATTTCTGTGACCTTTTAATTATGTCTTTTCCCCTTATCACTTGCCTCCTAAGCACAGTATTTTAACTTTCCATCACCTTGAAGAAAGAAAATCAGCTTTCTTATGAACAAATGTTTTCTGGAATGTGGTCAACCTTTTATACATAATAGGGAATAAGATGCAGACTGAACCACTGAATTCTTAAGAGAATTCATTTCCTACTTCTTTTGAGTCTGAAAATTAAACAGCTGTGCCGTTCACCCCTTACATAGTATAAAACTGACATAAGTATAGAATTATATAAATCCGGTGATATCTTCTTTCTTTTTATTAGCCTGTAAGGTAAGTGAAGGAACTGATAGGGGTACGTGAGTTACAAGGTGGTACTAGAAAATGGTAACCACTACCTCTGAAATGTTAAACCTGCTCTTACACATGGTATTGTTTTCTAGATTTCACTTTGGAAAGAAACAGACTATTTCTTCTTGTTTGTGGTTTTAATTTAAGTACACTGGGCAGAGTTTTAGAACAACATGAGATCTTCCACGGTGTGTACCGGGCACACACCACTGTTTGGTTTATGACAAGCACTATGAACGGAGCATTGAAATAAGACTGCACACTGGTGGGGCGAGAGAGGACACATTGCAAGTTTAAAAATAGTTCTGTCTCATGTGCATACACACATTTGCACTCTTCATTCCTTTTCCTTTCTCTCCTTTTTCTCCCATCTTCTTCTTTATACGCAAAGATAAAGAGCGTGTTAAATGCAGTAACACATCATTCACACATTTAATTTTCTCACGTTGAAAGAGAATAATCCAGAGGGACATAAACCGTGTGGGTGACTGTGATTCCACTCTGTGAAGGCATGCCCCGGATTGAGCAGTAAGATGGCACGTTGCAGTCTGCCGTTTCCTCATGAGTTCTCAATTCCATGTAATTCTCATAATGTGGGTATAAAGCTGATTTCAGCGATTCCTTAATTTAAAGATACATATGCTGCATATGGAAGACCGCTAAAGACAAGCCAGCTACCTTGCATGGTGTTTAGTTGAAGAAGCAGTAATATGTTCAGGGATAGAGGGGAAAAACCTGGCAAGCACGGAGCTCTTGAGTGGCAGCAGAATGTGGCGTGTCAATCTCCAAGAAGATACACAGACGCAGTTTACTATAGTTTAAGGGTAAATCAGAGGATTTTCTTGGGTCATTGTGAGATCTGTGGAACCCCTTCATCTCCCCTGCACCATCATCACCATCATCTCTGCACCCTAATGACTTGGGTCTAAGGCGTTTATGAGGCTTCTTACATTTTCAGGAGTTTTGTCTTTTCTCTGGTTATTTTCCATATAGTAATTTGGCAATAGTTATCCACAGTCTCAAAAAAGAGACATTTGACCCATCAAATCAAATTCTAAAAACTTATCCGAAGGGAACATTCTTGCCAGCAGAACAAATAGATATACAAATATGTTCACTGCAGGGGCTTTTTATAAGAACAAAAAGAGGAACAAAAACCTAAAACCTAGTGGGAAGATGAAAAAACATCTTCATCCCACTAGGTAGAGCAGTGGAATTGCTACATTGCTTCCTATAAACTTGTGGCTGGCAGTCCGGAATTGTGGTGACAGCTGTCTGCTGAGGAGGGGCCCAGAGGTTCTGGAACTGGGAGCTCCACTGGGGCTTCTCTCCCAGGCAGGCTGTGGGGGCCGTGCAGCCATGTGCCTTCCAAGGGCCTGACCTGCTCTGTGTTCTAACCTGCGCTTGTGAAATAGGTATCGACGGTCACCATCTTTTTTTCTTGGATGGAAAGACTGACTTTGGAAAGATTGAGCAGAAAGAAGCCCTACTACGTCTCGTTTCCAGAGGTCTCTTCATTCACAGGAGTAGTCATAGATAACTATCAATTAATTACTTGCTGTCAGAAAGATAAGCATTGAGCTAAGGTTGGACTTTGTCCATTCTTCAGTGTTTCCTTGTACTACACCCCCACTTTGTGTTTAAAATTAGAAAAGTGAAAACATACCATTCAGTTTCTACTCCACCAACCAGCAAGTTGAGATTCCCATAAATGAGAAGAGGACCTGTGTTCTTCCCATGCATGTAACTTGAACATAATAATTATAACAATTGTACATATGCTTAGTTCACGGTTGGTAAAATAATTTGTTTCTTAGTAAAAGTATATATAATTATATAAACTTTTGATTATGTGAAAACTGCAATAAATATGAAATGTAAGATATTTTGCTAGGATATACTGTAAAATATATGCAACCTTCAATTCCTAAGAAAAGTAGGGGGGTAGTTTAACCCCATTGAACATTATTTTCTTCTAGGAATTATACTTTTCTTTGAAAAATAACTTCTGCAGTTTGGTCGCACCCTCAGATACATCCAAGAGTGGCAGACCCACTGCCTTTCACTAAACTGGGTGTGGTTCCTTCTCTTTCTTGCAGGATTTAGGTCATGGTCCTGAGTCCTTCTTAAGTGCGGGCTTAGTTGGGTCTGCACACCACCTTTTTTTGTAGCGATGGTTAGGGCAGTTCTTGTTAGTCCTCTTTTATCCCCCTTTCTTCTTTATTTTTGTCTTCCCTTTTCCTTTCTTTCCCTTTTTGCTTCTTTCCTCTCTTTATCTTTGTTGCATTTCCCTGCTTTACACCCTAATCTTTACATCTGTTTTACTCTTAACTTTTTAAGTAAAATACACCCAAGGCCAATTATTTTCCCATTAGTCTAGCCAGCCTTTCAGATTGATCTTGAAGTTAATGACTGTTACTGTCTGCTTTCGTTGTTGGCTCTGACTTTTTAAAAGGTGCACTTTTAAAGTAGCCAGAAAAGATCAGTTTAATTTTATTTTCCCCTTTAATTATCTTAGTGTTAGAATTTTTCATCTGTCTCATATGTAGTCTGAGTTTAACCATTCCAATATCTAAGCTAAATCAATTCAGCAGGACAAATTATTTTTGTAGACTTGAAGCTAGTATTACATTTTCTTGACATTCTTTCCTTAAATGAAGCAAATCTTTTCCTTAAAGATTTTAAGTAGTTTGCCTGTTTGAATTTTTATTATGGGTCAGAGAAAAAAATTATTGATGTAACCTGTTTTTATTCATTGTATTCATGAGTCTTCTGTTAATCAGATTCAACATGCAGATAACAGTATTCAGTGAATGAAAATTAAACAAAGTAAAGCAAAATAAAATTTAACTCAAAAGTTATGATGGTCATATTTTTCACCAATAACAATGAAAGACACTTCGAGGCTGGGAGTCCTTCATTTTCAGTGTAGCTTGTAAAGTTACTACTTTTTCCCTCTTCATGATCAACTGATTAGGAACCTCAACTCCAGCTGCATCCTTAACTTTCCTTTGTTGGGTAAAGCAGCATGTTCACAGATTCTGGGCATCAGGACATGGGTGTCTTTAAGGAGGCCAATTCTCTGACAGCCACAATGTGGGTATTTTTTCAGTTTTATAAATAATATTGTGAAATAATGATGCTCTAATTAACTTCCTTTTATATTTTAGTTCTATCTTTAGTTTGTAAGGTAAAAGATGACCAACTTTTTTCTGTGAGTTAGATAATATTCTGCTTATTTCTTTATTAAATGTAACTCCAGGTTTTCTATATTCCTAATTATTGCCTGGTTTAGGATTTTAAAAGTGATGTAGATGTATTAATATTGGAGTCTTGGGTTATTTTAGAAGTTGTAGAATTTCTACTTACATGTAACAATTTTCTTGCTACTTTTATAGAGATTTATGTTTATTATATAGAAATATAAAAATTATTGGCCAGAGACAAGTTAGAGGCAAACCTGCTAAAGCTATGAGGAATTATATTTATTTTTCTATGGAAATTAACATATGGGATTTTTGTAAAATATTGACTAATAAGAACAACAGATGAGGTTTAGACCTTAAAGTAACACATTGTTTGCCGCTAAAACATAAACTCTGCCTATACTCACTTCAGGTGTATGATAGTGTGTGAGTACCTTAAATACATTCACACTCTAATAATTACAATGTATAGAGTAACTGGTAAGAGTACAAAATTGTATTTGTATTAATGTGTCTTAAAATTTATCATTTAACATAAAACACAAGAATCTTCCAATACTTTAAATGCTGAAAGAAATATAACACCCTGAGAAAATAAAGTAATAACTCAAGTGCATAAGGAAAAATTTAGTAACAATACAAGATTGATAACAAATTTGGGGATTTGAATTGGTAATATATAGATGATAAACAAGTAAGCAATTAGATAGATATAATCTGCAGAAAGATGGAATAGACCGAATAAACTTCAGAAGGAGTTGGCATCTGGTTTGCCTTTAGCAAAAGTAAGCATAGTCCCTCATTTATGTTTGTAAGTATTTCTAAAACCACAGCTAACATTTAAGTTCTGTTGTTCAATAAGGGAGAGTTTTCGTTTTATTTGTTGTCTCCATTTGTATTGAAAAATGAACACTTTGAACTATTGAAAGAAAAGTTGCTAAGTATCTATGGTTATTTGAAATTCTGGAATATTTTAGTTGTTTTCATTTAAATGCAAGCAAATTATAGCTGTATGAATCAGGATATAAAGTTAAGTCCCATAAGTTATTAGCGTTATGTTACAAAATTTTCATTACTTTGTAAGAGTTCGAAATAGAAGAAAATACTGTATTAAAAGGATCTGTATGATAACCATTTTTTTATTTTGCTACTGCAAACTTCATTAAGTATGGACAAGGATGGATCATGAAAAGTAATAAGTTCAATGCCCTCTTGAAATATTGTTCTGTCGGCAAAGCGTAATTATTTAAAAACAGGGTAAGTTTTTGAATGCTGTTCCAATTGCACTAATTTTAAGTATCTTACCAAGTTGTATATTTTAAGTAAAAAACTACATGAAATACATAAGATTTTCTCTTATGTGGCCAGGACAAGCCACAGAACTCGGGCATGGAGGGAGCCCCCCCTGGATGGCACTGCCCCTTCTCCAGCAGGATGTAGACCCCACAGGGGTTTTTGCCCAGTCAGCCCAGGCAGCTCATCATGTGACATCTGCCAGATCAGGCTCGGAGAGTTTCCAAGCATTCTGTCACAAGGCTGAGAGTTGGGTGGGGTGTGGGGTGCAACGCAGGTGCATACTGATTTGGGGAGGTTCCTGATATGAGGAGTAGGGTTGTTCCTCACCCATCTGCTCACACCACTGCCCTCCTGCGTGCACCGTATCTAACCAGTGAGGGCAAGGAGGGAGTGAAGGCGGGGCTCGTGCTAAAGCACCTGTTTCTTGGCTCCCGGTTCAAGCTTTTTTATCTCTGTATCCATGGTACTGTCACTTCTCTGCCTTCCTCACTAAGAGGAAAGAAATTCTAGAAATTTGTTTTTTTAATGATGTAGTTAAACTGTAACAATGACCTTCACAACAGGATAATAGTTACTTTCTCATGGAACCAGAGTAAGTAACCCAGGCCTGAGCTGTGGCCATTAGAAGAGAAGCAGCTGGAAGGAGAAGGAAGTCTACCCTCTGATGCCGTGAAAAAAAAAATTGGGGGCTCAATATCTAACAGTGCTTTGCCTTGCCATCACTGTGATAGAGGGAGGGAGGAACCCCACTGCCCCTTTTTCTTACACATTTGTAAAGATGCCTGTTTTATTTATTCCCTTTTAAGTCTGCTCTTTAAGTCTATTTTAATTGATTCTAGAGCTCTCAGTAGAGGGGAGAGGCTTTGGGCTTCTGGGAGAGGCTAATGCTCTAAATCCCCCGTAAGGGGTAGCGTCCATCTCCTTTGGAACAGGCTGGCTGCTTGTTCATCTGCCCATCCCTGCAGGTCTCCAGATGCTTCTATGACTTTTATATTTTATGAACTTCTTGATTAATGATAACTTATTTAGCAGCAAAAGTGCTAAGCTAGACAAAAGACTTAGCTATAGAAAATGAAAATACTTTCTATGCAAAATAAATGCAAAGTGGTACACGTACGTAAGGGGTTTATGTTTTGCCCCATGCGTAAGGTGAGTAAGCTGAGTAAGAGTTTCCATAGAAGTCTCTTTGGGACCCTGAGTAGGTATGAGAGAACATAATGTAAAACCTTTATGTTGAGTTAATTACACCCTGTAATACTTAGCATTATTACTTCGTACCAAGTTTGCATTTTCATAGGAGTTTGAAATGATTGATGAGATACAGGTAAAGCACATCTGGACACTACTTGGCATATACAAAGTGTTCATTAGATACTACTTCTTTTCCTCTTGTATCAGGAGCTGAGTCCTGGCATCAGTTCCAACTCTAAAATTGAGTTTCTTAGACTCTGAAAATGTTCAGTAAATGTTAGCCATTATTCTTGTTGTTTTCTTCTTCCACATTTTCTTATAAATCAGCTTTAAGATTTTCATTGTAAGAAACAGGAATTGTACATGCATAAAGGAAAGTGGAGAATTAAGACAATACCATCAGTTCAAACACACAAAAATATTTAACTCTAACATATTTTCCTAATTCTTCTGGGTTTTCGGAATTCGGTAGATGATTTCAGTGCTCCTCTGTAGTATCTGAGAATTAAAATGGTTTTCATGCACTAACCCCTCAATAATTATACAATGACTCATTGATAATTGCTTTTCTTCTTCGGGTCACATTTATGTGTACATTTGGCAGAATTTTTTCTGTTATTCGTGAAGTCCTGCAGTTCTGCTAATAATTGAACAAGCATGCCCTGGTGCCACACGCATGTACTTGAAATGAGCTACGTGCAGGTTTAGGGCTTCCTATTTGAATATCAAAGGGCCTGGTGCTGTCAGGGGGGCTGGCATCCTGAGAGCAGCCGGTTTACTATTTAATGACACAGTGGTGTGTCAGCCTCTCCTTGCAATCTTTTTTGCCCAGGGCTGTTATAGCTCATCTAGTTCCTCTGCTGTTAAAAAAAGAAAAAAATTGATCAGTTTTCTTTCCCTGATATTTGGAAAAGGAAAAATAAGATATGTCCATATCAATTCAGAAGTCTTTATTCACTTCAACCCTTTTTTACTCCAGAAAGAGTTTGAGGCCTTAATTAGACAGTAAGCTAAAATAAACTTTAAAATTCATGATTTAGATAATAGGACAATGTAGGAAAAGATACCATGATTTATACACAAGACACTTGCTGTTAGGAACTAGGTCACAAAGCCTATCTCTTTTCAAAGTAGCCTTGGAACCCCCTAGGTTAGACAGTCTCGAAACAGGATCCAGGGCAGGGGTGGGTGCATAGGGGTGAGCAAGGAGGACGGATAGGCAGGAACCTTGCATTTGTTACAATCCCCAGGTGATTCTTACTTACCCTGAAGTTTGAAAATCATGTTGCTCTAAATGTTTTAGCAGCCAGTACAGAAAGGGAGAGGTGTTTTGTTGCATGAATCATGATGTCCCTAAGACAGAAACAAATCAGTTGTCCCAGAGAAGCATAAGAATTCCTCCTTACTAAGACCAGAGTGACTTTCTGGGTGCTTCGGTGCTAATATAATATCCATTAATGTTAATCTATCTTTTCATGGAAAGTTTATTGTAACAGCCTAAACTCGTTGGTCTTGATATCTATAACAGGTTAAGTCATGCCATATAATTCCTTCATCCCTAGTATAGCAGGAGAAGGGGAGGGGGTGAGAATTTTCTCTGTACTTGCATGTTAGATGATGAAATAAAATTAGTTACTTTGGCTCCTGTTCACAGTATTGTATCCTACTTCCCCTACTTGCTCTTGTTATGCAAGCCCACACTTTTCATTAAGAGATGAAATCATCACTTGGAGAGTTGAAGAGCGAGCATATTAGGGAATTTCAAGTACAGTCAGCCTGTGTGTTGTTCTCAGTCTTTGGGAACTGAGCAGCGCTGCTGAGCTTTATAACATCCTGCCGCTCCAGGGTGCCCTCTTCCCCTCAGTTCTTTGTCCTCCTGAGCGCCAGTGGGTGGAGCTCCTTTTCCATTTATGATGGATCCCCTGCTTCCAAGGCACAACCTAAATGTAGTTACATTCAGGTCATTCTCATCTCCTGTGACACCAAAGTCAGGTATTTCCTCCCTGGCTGTACTGTCCGTTTCTGACACGACTACAGTTTTCCTGGTTGGTGAACCAAATGGGTATTTGTCATCCTGACTATAACTTACAGTCTCTGAAGTTCTTTTCAATCCTCCCTGGGTATGATCCTTGAGCTGGTTTCAAGCACTCTCACAGACTAAGCCCATGATAACTAGCAGCCAAAATCCTGGCTTCTTTGTATTTTTGCAATCCCAGAATATGAGAAATAGTGATACTGCTAATCGGAACACTAATTACTTGAACTGCTGGGTGGAGTTAATCACTGCCTTTATGTTCCAGTAGTGCTTTACTCGAACTTCTGTCCTTGAACTTGGCCCAGTGGAGTGTAGTTCACTGTGCAGCAGTCTCCCTCAGTGGAATGTGAGCCCCTGCCCTCCCAAACAGTCCCAAACATTACTTGTCTCTTTGCCTCCCACTGTTTCTGAAACATTGTAAGCACTAAATAAGTGTATTTTAATTGCATGTAATTCTCACATTCAGCCATTATGTGCTTATTTTCCATTAGAACGTCTATTACTGTAATCATGTCTAAATATTTGTTGAATTGAAACATAAGCTAGGGTTGTATTTCAGTCTCGTTCGTACTATTTTGGCCACCAATAGATAATATGACATGGATTATTTCATTTAAGAAAATACTGAGTTTGGGAAAGGAAAAAAATAAAAGTATCTTTCTCTGAAGACAAATGCATCCCTTATGATTATTGTCTTGTTTGTTTTACTTAAAATAATGGATTTAGTTCACAGACTTGGAGGCTTATGCTACCTGAACACAATGAGTATCATATTCTAATCTACAAAATTTTAATACTATAAACAATGCTTTTAAATGACATCTGCTTATTATAAAAACTTAGATGAAAAGGCACCTAAATTCTACAGCCCAGATACAATGTATCTTAACATTTTGTTGTAGTTTTCTGTGGTTAATTTTAATACTTGAGGTTCTACACCCTCCATAATTATTCATTTTTTTCCACTTTATTCTGCATGCTCTTGATCTGTTTTTTCAGTCTGTGATTCTACAGAAACTCGGAGTTATAAATAATGTGCATAAAACTACATATCTTTGCATACTCACAGTTTTATGTGACTGCTCCAAAAGCACTGTTTTTATATGGAATTAAAGATCTTGCAAACTTTTGCTTATAAACAAACCTTTGAGACCATTGAAACGTAAAAGAAGACACTTATTTTATTCCTTCTGGATAGTGCCGAGAGCAGTGTTTTTCCTAAAGTAAATGCCACAACCTGCCCTTTTTCCTCTCTCCGGCTCTTCAGCCTCTGGAGAGGAATTTTAACTACACTGGCACCTTTTTTCTTCGTGATTGCTTTAGTGGGGCATTAGATGGCACCACTTAGAACCGGAGGGACAATAAATGATGGAAACACAGCCTTGTTTGTATCACCGTTTGAGTAGAAAAGCTCACAAGTTATAGGCAGTAATTTTTTAATGCTGTCTTCACTGCCCTGGAGGGTGGGTGCCCGGAAAGTCAAGGCCAGCCAGCAGGGTAGAAAGGGGCCCAACCAGGGAGGTGTGGTGGTGAGGACACTCAAAACGCAGCCCTCTACCCTGCCCTCTCAGCCAACTCCAGGGTTATTTTTTCCCCTTTAATCCTGAATTGTTTGGATACATTTTTTTAAATTATCTATTATAATTATTTAAGAGGTTAAAATTTAGTCACAGATGCACTAAAAATCACTGAATTGTACCCTTTAAAAAGTAAGTTTTGTTGTTTCTGAATTGTATCTCAATATTAATTTTTTAGTAATAATTAGGATGGTTTATTGTGCTCTTTATTTTGCACATAATAATATCAATTTTCAGGATTTTAATGACTAAATAGTTTTTAACCAGTTGTGAAATGAAACAGTTCTCATGCATTAAATAAGACTTTTCACCAAATCATTTATCTTGCTTTAAAATAGCTAATTTTGCTGTAAACTTTAAAACAGAGAATGTGTAATTTAGATACCACCCCCATTTTCTTCTATCATACCTCTTTGTTCATTGACAAGACTCTGATTTTTATAGTCTTAATATATTCCTCAGAGGGAGTTTTATAGATACAGTATAAATGAATTGAGTCAGGATCCTTAGAAATTACTTCTCCCAGCTGTAAAATTTCAAATTCTTTTATTCTTGGGAATTATAAATAGAAGAGGCCAAAACACACCTCTTCTCTGATGTAAGCTTTTGTTTTTCCTAAAATCAATATTAATTTTTAAATAAGGCAAAAAAAGATTTAATGCCTTTCCATCCCTTCATTCATTCATTTAAATAAGCTTATATGAAGTCTCTAAAAATACAGGCAGAAGCCTGCTTTGGTGTTGCAAAGGTGAGTCCCATATAGACTGTTTTATTGGGAATTTATAATCTAGTAGAGGAAATACAATGTGTATGAAAGTCAGCTTAATATTAGAGGGGAAGTGGTGTGTCTTGTAAGAGAGGTACAGATAAATTGCTGAAGAAGAGCAGAGGGAAAGATTAATAAATTCTAGCAGCAAACATTGAAGAAGGATTTGAGAAGAAAAATATTTGTGTGCTCATTGGTTTTCTCCATGAAGTAATGTGGAATTGATCAGGTAGGTTGGTGGGTTTGGTGGTGGTGGGATGAGGGAGCGCCCTGCTGATGGCTCACACCTTCTCAGTGAACATTAGGCAGAGTTCACCTGAGGCTGGATAGACTGGGACAGCGGAGAGGAAGGAGATGCTGTGAAATTGCAGTACCTTTAAGGGAGAGCTGCAGAGTGTGCATCTTAGAGAATGTCAAGTGAGGTCAATGTGTGCGTTTTTGTCTAGAGTCTTTTAGGTGCTAATGTAAATGCCCAGTGAAAGAATAACTGGGTGTAGGTGAGCAGTGTTGGAGTCTCTGACATGAATATAACAAAGGGGGAACAGGCTAGGGAATTTGAGAATGGTAAAAGAAAGGAATTGTAATGGTTTGGGGGAATAAATTTCCAAAGCAGTGTCTGCATCACCTGGAATCTTATTAGAAATGCAAATTGTGGGGCCTAGAATCAGCAGGATGGGGCTCAGCAATCTGTCGTTGTTGGTCGTCGTCTTCTTCTTCTTCTTCTTCTCCTCCCCTCCTCCTCCTCTTCACCCAAGGATATGTTTACTGATTTTAGGGAGAGAGAGAGAAACATCAGTCTCTTGCCTCTGGTTTTCAAGCCAACTGATGATTGAACCTGCAGCCTAGGAATGTGCCCTGACTGGGAATCAAACCTGCAGCCTTTTGGTGCATGGAACGACACTCCAACCAGCTGAGCAGCCCATCCAGGGTGGCATTCTGTTTTAACAGGCCCTCCAGGCACTTTAGTAACACACCAACACCCCAGAACCACTGGTTTGGGAAATCTAAACTACTTAAGGCAAAAGTACAGTATGGGAAAGGAGAAGTAGTAGGTGATGATGGATAACTAGAAAGAAGTAGAGTGTGAGTGTGGCTTCCTGTCTCCATGAGAGGGAAGAATTGTGTGAGTGCAGGAATCCAAGTAAGGGAGCTGAGAGGGTGGTCAGAGACTAGGACACTTGAAGGATTTTAGCAGTGGAACAGTGAAGAGACTTACGTGTCGTCTGGATGGTCCATGTTGATGCAGCTCTGACCATGAGTCATGATAGATAAAAGTGTAGGAATGGAGAAGGAAATTGTGAGGCAGGGATTGAAATCGACATTGAAGGAGGAGTGACTGGGCAGTAGGCTAGCGGCTAAAGAAGGAGGGTTAGAGGATGGTCTAGTGTAGCTCATTTTCTTCCCATCGTCATCCTCTCCCCCTTCCTCTGATATGTGGGATAATTGAAAAGAACGGCCTGGACTCTAGACCCAAGCTGCAAGATGGTGGTGCCCACAAGTCAGACGCAATGCACTGGACACATGAAAGAGTGCAGGAGGGGTGAACTAGGGGAAGATTGAGTCAAATTAGTGAATCTACAGGTTAATGTGGAAGTAAATGACCAGTTGGAAATGGGTGCCCTGAAAGTCTCAGACTCCTGCTTGTTACTGCAGTAAGCAGGGACATCGGTCACCATGAGGCCTGATGAAAGCCCTCTTAGCTGACGTGATTAGGATTAGCACTTGGTTACTTAACTGGAAAAAAATTATGAATAAATAATGCATTATATACCTTCAACATTTCATTTTAGTTGTATAATTATCATATTCACTGCATGAACTGAAGAATTGTTTTTCTTAAATAAACCACACTCAATATTGTTGCCTGTAAATTCCAGATTTAGTTTCTTTCAAATAGAATAAGAATTGAAAGATACTTGAGAAGAAACCAAAGGGCAGAATCTTTCTAGACTTTACCATTTTATTCCTTTTATTTTTTTATTGTTACATGATTTTTAATGATTTACCTTTATTTGCTCTTTTCAAAGTGTACAGTCTTATTTTTAATACAACTCTCTTTGAGCATCTTATGTTTTATTGATGTGTGCATTATTTGATTGTTACGTAATTACAGAGACAGGTGTGGGAACAGACACACCTGATTCGATACACACACAGTTGAAGAAATGGGAAACGCCTCATTAAGCCCCAAGTGTCCAATATACTGTGGGGGGGGGGGGTGCTTTATAGAAAAAATTCGCAAGTTAGTCTGTCAGCTTGATGAGTTGGAGTTCTTATTAGAGAGAACTTTTATCATCATTCTTAGTGATTTGTAGGGGAAGGTCAATGATCCTGTTAAGCTGAGTGAGACGTGCGGTTTCTCTTGAGGTTTCCAGAGGCATGAAGCCAGGAGGAGGGGACTGATCTCTGAAATGAAGGGTGGGTGGTGTTGGGAACCCTGAGGGTCTGTAGCAATTCCTGACATTTTTCTCTGCTCTCTCCAAAAGATTCCTGGAAGAATTTAACTTAGGAAAGTTGTCTTGTAATATATTGAATGTAATTGATAATTAGCTTTCTGAGGATTATTATGATTTTTGGATCATTGCTTGATTTGAGAATAATATGATATCATTAGGTCGAAACACATGATGGAAAAGTCAGAAATTAGGATTTCATGCCTAACTTTTGTGGCTTATGGCTTGCATCCAATACACAAAAAGGATTTCTCAGTGTACAAAACACAAAAATAGATATGAAAATTTGAATCATCTTTTAGACCTTTGTATTTGAGTGAAACATTTTTCTCGTAAAGCTGTTGAGGTAGTTTCCATAGTTATTCATGTTTTTGACTGTATAAACACCATCCCAATAGGAAAATACAATATTTTCAGTTAAAAGAATATCTTTTATTAGAATGACTTTTTGAATATGTTGTCAGTGTACTTTGGCATATGATACAAATAAATGTATTTATGACATTAGGAACTAAAAGAGTGAAACAACGTAACTTAGGTATTGGGGATCTTCCTGGGCTTGTCATGAGCTCTCTGTGTACCTTCTCATTTAGGTTGGTCTTTATCCCAAGTATGGACATGACCCAAAAGATTATTAAGACAGGATTCATAGATACGTGTAGTGTTGGAAGCTGTCTCTAACACAGCTCGACCATCACCTTTATGCACATGAGTTAAAATAATTATGATTACATTTCATCGGTTAATTTGTCTCATTCAGAGTGGCTGTCAGTGGCAGGAAGAGTATATCCCACATCTCTTTTATTCTTAAAATGAAAGTCTTCATAGTTTTATGCCAGAATTTTATTATGAACTGAAAAATTTTGCTTTATCAAACAGATAAAATTATCATTTACTATTTTGCCTTGGCTGCCAGCAATTTTAGAGCTACCTTATAGTGATTATGCAGCCAAAGTTTTCATATAATTAGCTTCACCTTTTACCTCCCTTACTCTCTTATCTGTCTTTAATTTTTGTTTTAGTGATTCTATCCTGTTTTTTATTATAAATATTCTTAATTCCCCTTTGAAAGTTGGTGGTAGGTAGATTCAATTAATTCAACAAACAATTATTGAGTACCTAATTCTTACTGTTAATTTAACTCTGTTCTACTGGCAATGATAAAAAAGACAGGCTCTGGCTTAAAGGAGTTGGGGAAAAAAAAAATTTTTTTTTCAGAAATTTGTAGGAAATGCATTGGAACGTAAAATATGTATTTTGTCAGCCATTTAAAGTGTTCACGTTTATTCTTTTATTGCTGGTTAAAAGTCTTCACTAAGATACATTGCCGTTCCCCAAGCCAGTGTTTTCTAGAGCTATTTTGTTTTATCCAGATTTAAAATTCAGGCTGTAAGTGGGGTCTCACCGACTCTCTGAGATAGCAAAGCACGTACAGGCGGGCCTTGTCTGTTCTTAGAAGTCTGCAGAGAGTTAGGAAGCCATCTTCTGTGGAAACACACGGCCCTCAGGCCTTTCATCTTCACTCTGGGGAGGAGATGGTATGCGTGAGATAACCGACCACCATTGTCTGGGGAAGGCTTTGAAGAAGATGATAATTTTGTCTGATAGGCATTATAAAATGTTATGAAAAGAGAAGGCTGTGCATTTAAAAAGAAAAGAAAGCCATTTTCTGTTGTTCATATTGTTTTTTTATGAAGAAGACTCTTTCATGCTTTGTGTAACTTTTGAACCAATACCCAGCCCCTTGAAAATTCAAACTACTACATAAAGGCATAGATGATTATAAATAGGGTGGTAGCCAATTTCATGAATGGTTGGAGGAAAGCATCGTTTATGAAAACATTGGAATTCACACATTTTAAAATGTGAGTTAAATGCATCTTGTCCCTACTCCATGACCTGACTTTTAAAAATTAGGTTTGGCAATTATTCTCACCTACATATGTCATTCCCTGCCCATATGAAAGCTAATATAATTATTGCCTGAATTTTTCTGGAACTAATTGCCCTTTAAGTGAATGTCCTTGCTTTCATTCCTCACCTTCTAACTAATGTAACTATTGCTCTTTTCTTATTAGCACCTTTATGTGATAGGATACTTTCTCTACCCTAAAATGTGCATGTCATAATCTCTACAACCTGTGATATGTTATGTAATGTGGCAACAGGAAGTTAAGACTGAAGATTGGAGTAAATCTGCTCATTGATCTACCTTAAAATGAGGAGAGCATGCTGGTTGTCTGGGTTAGCCCAGTGTGATCACAAAGGTCCTTACATGCAGAAGAGGATGGCAGAGCGAAGTGACCTGCCAGGAACTTGACCCCTCTTTGCTAGCTTTGATTTAAGGAAGGGGCCCCACAAGCCAAGGAGTACAGGAGATTTCCAATACATGGAAAAGGCAAGGAACCTGTATCCTGGAGTCTCAAGAAAGGAACATCCTGCTGACATCTTTGATTTCTGACGTCCAAAGAAATCCATGCCACGTTTCTGACCAAGAAACGTGAAAGACGTGTTAGGTAACAACTTTGTGTTATTTAAGCCACTAAACTTGTGGTTAACGGCCTTAATGCCACACGCTTCCTCTTTTCGTAGTTTCTTCTGTTCTGCCGAGGATACTCCTCACGTTCTGTGAGGCTAGCATCGTATTGTGCACTTTTCTCCCTCGTACATGTCATTTCCTTCTCCACCAGTAAGGGTCCTGCCAGGTCCTCATACCTGCCGGCAAACCCCTGTGCATTCTTCCAAGACAACTCAAGCATTAATTCCCTGGAAAATCAAGGAACCTTTTATATCAAATAAAATTGTTCAGTCTGTCCTTTAGGCCATATTGCGAGTTGAACACCTTGCAGTATTAAAATTATTTCTTTCTATTTCATTTTCTTATCCTAAACTGCAAACTTCTCAAGGGCAACAACTGGGTTTTGGAGCGTATCTGTGGAACCTTATGAAATGGAAAAAATAATTGAAATAATCTCTCTGTTTTGTTTATAGCTCTACTTAGAAGAATAATTTTGTGCAGTGTATCTGTTTTTATCCTTAAAATATTGAGAATACTCTACAATTTAATAGAATAGCATGACAAGTGTCAAATTTTTATATGCAGCAGGTCTCTATTGTTTTAAGTACGTAACTGCAGAGTATGTGGTGACTCCTAAATTCACAGACGGGAGCTTATCCTTGATAGTTTTAATTAAGCTTCCAGCTTCCCGTTTGTAGTTGTGGGCTACAGTTCACTTTGGAAGGCTTCAGCCCTCTCTACTTGCTTGAGTGTCATTTCTTTTTATATAAAGTTCAGCCCTGGCTGGTGTGGCTCAGTGGATTGAGTGCCGACCTACAAACCAAAGGGTCACCGGTTCAATTCCCAGTCAGGGCACATGCTGGGATTGCAGGCCAGGTCCCCAGTAGGGAGTGCACAAGAGGTACTGACGCATTGATGTTTCTCTCCCTCTTTCCCTCCCTTCCCCTCTCTAAAAAGAAATAACATCTTTTAAAAAACAATCAAGCTCAAAGTGAATTTATCTGATCACAGTCTATCATGATCCTTTAAACAGATCCTTTAAGAGTTTAACATTAAACATGTTAAATTCTTGTTATTACCGTAACTAGTCATGGGTTGTTTTTTTTGTTTTGGGGGGGTTATTTTGAGGTTAGCTGAGTATTTTTTTATACGAACAACTCTGTTTCACTGAGTGACTATCAGCAACAAGTGTTTTATTCTTGCCTCACAGGTACTACAGTGCAACCATTCTGCAGATGTCTGGTGTTGAAGATGATAGGCTCGCAATATGGCTGGCTTCCGTTACCGCCTTCACCAATTTCATTTTTACACTCGTGGGAGTCTGGCTGGTGGAGAAAGTGGGCCGCAGAAAGCTTACCTTTGGTAGTTTAGCAGGTGGGTGCCTGGCTGAGGATTCGGTTACAACATTTTCTTTAATGATGACAAGTTAACCTTCCAGCACACAATACCAGTACCACTTTCTGGTACTGTGTTTTTAGCCAAACAATAGAGATCCTCTAGACAACTTTTTTTAAGAGAATTTAGTAAATGTTATATAACTAGAAACTAGAATGTGAGTAATAACCAGAATTGTCAGAATACTTTAAATCTACTGAGGATATCCCTTTGCTATTATTTTGAGTTCTGCTCAAAGGCACAGAAGTGACAAGAGTAATTGCTTTTTGCTCTTCCTGAGTGGAAAAAGCTGGTATCCATAAACTCACTTTTATGTTTTATTTTTAAATTTGGGATAATATGGAAGTAAATTTGGAACGTTTTACTTCAAAGCTCTTTCAACAGTGTAATATTGGAACCATATAATTTCTTCACAAAGCGAGGACAGACTCTTCTTTGTGTTTGAACCAGACAAAATTCTATGGTACCTTCTGGTTTCTTAAGTTTGTTTTCTGTGATAGCTAAGTAAGACAAAGTCTTTCTCACTTTCAAGTCTCTTTTGTCTTTAAGTCTGCCCATTTCCTTTATTATTTCTCTGTAACACTAGGCTCTTTCACTTGACAAAATGAGACCCATCTTTGCCATTGTCATCACATGGTTATATAATATAATTTTTCATCTTTTTCACATATACAAGTTTATTCCTACCTATCAATTAGCTGTTTTCTAATGGCTTCTTTATAAGTTTATTTAGAGTAATAATACATTTTTCCGTTAAAATGTGAAGTTTTCAGGCCAGCATTAACTAAATTTTATTTTAACTAGATATACCTAAAGCATCAATCTAATAGAACTTTGTCAGGCACTTGTTCCAGATTTGAAGAGAAAATACATTCTGAGTTTCATGCTCAGTTATAAGGAACACATACTCTGGCCTGGCCCTAACTGCAGAAGAAGTGGGGTACATCCATCCTCTGTTCTTGTCTAGGCAGTGGAAGCCCCTGAGTCTAACATTGGAGGTTGAACTGTAGTATCAGCACTGAGGGGAAGGAGAGGGGACAGTTGAGTAAGAGACAAAGAAATCATGACAGTCGCAGTGTACAGGGAAGGGAGGAAAGGTGAAAAAAGGTGAGGGTTTAAAAGCCACACATTTATAAACCTTTTAAGGAAACCAGAGGTGTGTAGCCTAGGAAAAAAGTCTAAAGGGAAATCTAATAGAGATCTTATTCTGGCAGATGGTAGATGTTATGAGGACAAAGTGAGGGTTTAAAAAACACACATTTATAAACCTATTGAAGAAACCAGAAGTGTTCAGCCTAGAAAGAAAAGTCCAAAGGGAGATCTAATAGAGATCTTATGCTAGCAGATGGTAGATGTTTTAAGGATGTATATTTTTATTTAATATAAGAAAAGTATTCCTAATAAGATCTATCCAACAATGAATTTGGTTACTTCTTTAGGACGGTAAACTCTTAAAAAAAAAAAAAAAAAGAATAGATGACCACATAGTGATGTGCTAAAAATAAATTTGTACAGTTGGTTGGAAATTGGATTTGCTAACCCCTGAGGTCCAGGTCAACTCTAAGAAGAGATAACTGCCACTTTAAAAGTTCTTAAATGGATACCCTTCCTTTTTGACAGGGCCTTAATATATACCTGAAGAGGTCTGTTTTTTGAATGGATTTCAGGTTTTCTTAAATTTGGCATTTGGCTTTTGCGATCTAAAAAAGCTGCTGATTTTGAGATTTGGAGAAAATGCTTCCTCTTAGTGGCCTCTGTTCCCTCATTTGTTGTGTTCCAGTGAGACACTTTCTCAACAGTTCTGCAGGATTTTGAGGTGTGATAGAGCCAGACTGGTTGGGTTTGAATTGTGTGACTTTGAGCAAATTTGCATTTCCTCATTTGTGAAGAGGGATTAACTGTAGTCCCTGCTTCATAGGATTGTAATGAGGACTGAACACATTTGCACATGTATAGCAGTTACAGCACTGCCCGGCACAGAGAGGAAAGTGCCGGAGCGTTTCAGCTATCCCAGCATTACCGTGACTGCCCAAGAGGGTCCTTTGTAGTTTTACCCATATTGTGAAACCAGTTTGCATCTCAGCATGTAGGAGCTTGCCTGACCTCTTCTAGCTGATGTCATGCTTCCGCACTCAGTGTAGGTCCTCTGACCCAAGGACTTCCAGGGCCCACCCTGACTGTTAAGAGGAGGCATTAAGACAGTTATTTGTGGGGAAAAACTGAGAAATTTCAGGGACTGCCTCTTATGAGCAACCTGTAGGCATTTTTCTTTCCTCGCATGTTCTCTTTTCAACCAAAACCACCAAAGCCCTAGCTCTATTCACTCATATGCAACACAGCAATGCCTCCAGCTGGGGAGAGCTCCTCCATGAAGTACACACCCGATTTCCTTGTGATGTGGAACGATGAAAGTGATTATTGGCTAATACAGTGCTTTAGGAGGAAGAGGGCCTGGGTTTTTGTCAGAGGTCTCCTCTTTATCTGTGCATATGGATATAAATAGTGCTGTTTATGCAGTTCTGGTTTTTAGCTGATTGAATAGGTCTCACTTGAAGAGCATAATGACCAATGGAAGTTGACAGCTTAGGAGAAAACTTAATGCTGTACAGTTGTCCCTCAGTATCTGCAAGGAGTTGGTGCCAGGACCTCCACACACACCAGGACCCCCACACACACTGAAACCCACTGGCTCTATGTCCCTTATATTGAATGGTGTAGTATTTGCATTTAATCTACCTACATCCTCCCGTATACTTTAAGTCATCTCCACAGTACTTATAATACCTAATTCAATGTAAATGCTACGTAAACAGTTGTTATAGTATATTGTTTGGGGAATAATGACAAGAAAACAACATCTGTGTGTGTTCAGTTGCACCTTCATAAACAGTACACATCAGCAGCAGTGCGAGTTTTGTTTTTGAAATATTTTCAGTCCTAGTCTGGTTGAATCCAGGGATGTGAAATGCGTGGGTGCAGAGGGTCAACTGTATTAGTATCGCTTCACTGTGACCCACAAAAATAGATGCTGATTTCGATTTCTGATTCCAGTTGATTCTGGGTTAGTCATTTTTATTTCAATACATTTGTTTTATTAATGTGTATATAGGTATATATTTGATATTCTAATAGAGCTAAGTATCAGAACACTGTTCTATTTCTTAAACTAGAATTTAAATTTAAAGAAATTTAACTTTCTTACATTAACCTACAATTTTTAAATCTTTGATTCAGTTTTAGTCCTTATTTTGTGTTTTTATTATGACTTTTCATTTTTGGGGGTTAAAAATAGTGGGAAAGC
This sequence comes from Anoura caudifer, assembly GCA_004027475.1. Lineage (NCBI taxonomy): Eukaryota > Metazoa > Chordata > Mammalia > Chiroptera > Phyllostomidae > Anoura > Anoura caudifer. The sequence goes on along the minus strand of PVKU01009516.1, from coordinate 26,382 downwards.
ATATAAAATATTTTTAATAAGTATTCATTCTTTAAAAATGATTGAAAATAAACTATATATAGCAAGACCTGGACAAAGAACCTCTTTAAACAATGAAATGTAAAACACGTACTTCATGAATAGTTTTAAATATAGGACATTTTGTGGTGTTCTGACTTTTAATGTTTTCAAAGCTTGCCCAGAGCACTGGTTTTCCTTGTAAATATTACAAACTTAATGACAACCTTGATTCTTTTAGTAGAACATTTGTGTCTATGTAACTTTACTGCTTAAAAATAAGAAAGCCAGAAACACTGTTATTTTCCCCCAGTTATTTTGGTAGGGGACTATTTCTGAAAACATCACTCCCAGGCTATCTCCATCAGAATTCCCAGGGGTACTTGTTGTAAAATGTGGATTCTTGTGCCCTCACCCAGACCTACTAAATTGGAGTCTGCGAAGATGGGGTCTGGAGCCTGTGCACTTGACATAGGTTCCCCGGTCGGTGGATAGGACACACACAGAGTGTGCTGTGCTCGAGTGGTGGGAAGAGACATTCTTTTTTTAAGTATTTACTAATAACCTAGGCCCCGCACAAGGTAGTTAATTGAACTTATTCCATCAGATATTTTTGAGAATGTTCTTTATCCAACACACTCCACTTCCTGTAGAGAACATTGCTAGGTAGACGGTAATGACTCAGAGGGATCAGGAGGGTCAGTGGAGTGATGACCATAACTTGCTGTGCACAATGACAAATATTTTTATTTAAAGTTTAAAAGTTGATATCAGAAAACCTATCTCATTGTGTAGACCATTAAAAACTTGGTCATTCCTTTCCTGTAACAGATGTTCTAAAACTCTTTTTTTTTCATACTGTCTGGCTGACTTTCTGCCCTTAAGTGACCTGACAGTGTATCAGTCTGATTCCGAATATAATTCTCTACATCTATCTCAAACATCATATCTAGAGAGTATTTTTGATCAAATAGCAATTTTTAAATAATTTGTTCGAGGTAACATTTTACTTAAAATATCTACCAAGGAAAACAGAACTTAGAACATGGCCCTTTTTGCTTATTCTCATTCTTATTTACCATCACATGTCTCTCTGGGTCTCAGAAAGTGAGCCTTTTAAGTGCTATACTTTATCACCAATGTCTCACAGTGAACGTGCTAGTGACTTTTTCTGATAACTTATTCACAGGAGTATTTTTGTAATCCAGTGCAGAGAGATCAAGGTATTTTTCAGAGCTATGTCTTGCCAAATTCAATATGCTTTGGAAGAATATTGTCAACTGTTCTCTAACATAAAGCCTTTTTTCCATCAGGCACCACCATAGCCCTCATCATTCTTGCTCTGGGATTTCTGCTGTCAGCCCAGGTTTCTCCACGCATCACTTTTAAACCAATAGCACCGTCAGGTCAGAATGCTACATGCACAAGATACAGGTAAGATTTTCGTTCTGATTCTTTTTCTTAATTCTGGAAACTTCTTTGCGAGATGAGTAGGAGCTTACTTATGAGGAAGGTAAGGAAATGGAAAAGGTCATCCAAAGGGACCACCAGGAAAATGAACAGTTCCTGCAAAGATCTGAGGGTAGAAGTGCTTAAGGTAAAATAAGTGGTTAGACACGATTTTGATGATTTTTTTATTTTGGAAATTAAAAGTAAGGATTGCTGTAGAATCTATGCAGGAATACTTTAATACTATTTTCAATGATATGTGATTCAGTGACATCTGCATTCCAGCTGGAATAAATAACTTTAACCAATAATTACATTTTGCCATGATGAACATGTCCGATGGATTTGATTATGATCTGGATATTCTAACAACCTTCACTGAGATCCACAGGTATCCATCCCCTCATTCATTTAGGCAAAAAAAAAAAAAAAAAAAAAAAAATCCTCTAATTATTAGGGTTCTTCCTGAGGATTAGGAAGTGGAAAGAGAAAGGTAGAAGAGAGTGAAATGTGTACCAATGGCCAGCTACAGGTTTCAGAGCTCATTAAGTCTGCTGGTGACAAATGGATGGAGAAATGGACAGATGGTCAGGTACTGTGAAGAATGGAAGACTGGATTAATTAAAGACTGGACGATTGGACAGATCAATTAATATATTTGGCAATAGAGTTTCAAAGCCTTTTACTTCATTTTAGTGGTTGAAAAGGCTGGCAGCCCCTTTAAAACATATGGATAGAACAAGATAAGCTTTAAAAAAATTTCTTTAGCCTCAACTTGATGGACATGAGACTCAAATCAATGGATAAATGAATGTATTAATTAATTTTTCGTAATGAGTGAATATTTTATTAATTTTTAGTCATGTACTTCTGTATGAAATTGCAACATTAACACTGATACACTCAATTCCACTTGGACTCTCCTTGGAGCTTCTTATTGGCCGTGTACTCATGGTGGCTTCTTATGGCAGCAATGAGCAAGATACCACATATCACTCTAACTTCAGTCCTAAACTGTGATATCCACCTGCCCTTGGAAATGAACGGTTATAGCTCCTTCTTTCTCTTACTAAAAAGTTTTATTTATTTATTGACTTACTAATCTTATAATCTTTATCTTGTTCTAAAGATGTCTTAATGCAAGAAGTTAAACCTTAGCATGGACTATTTCTAGATTTGGTGATCTTTCTTTGGACATCTCACCTCAACTGCTGGAAAGACAGTAAGAGTGTTGCCAGAATTCTGCATGCTCTGCTGTAGTTGTTCTTGATGGATATTTTAAGTAAGATGTTTTTTAATACCATTACCTCAAGCAAATTATTAAAAACCTGCTGTCATTTGATCAACATGAAATACTCTCTAGATCTGACGTCTGATTTAGGTGGAGTTATTTAATTTCAGAATAAGACTGGCATACCACCGGGCTAACTAAGGGCAAAACATTAGCTAGAGAGTATGAAAAAGTTTTATAAACTTCTGATACAGGAAAAGAACGACTAAGTTTTTAATGATTTATGTAATGAAATAGGTTTCCTAACACCAGTTTTTAAAGTTTAAATAAAAATATTTGTTGCCATAGTAAAGCTCATTGCACAGCAAGTTATGATCATCAGTCCATTAACCCCCCTGCTCCCTCTAAGTTATTATCACCTTCCCAACCTGTCAAAGTACAATTGGAAGGGAGTGAGAAATGTTATAGTCTGATTTATCCTCATCAAAAAAAATGAGAAGCTATTTTTGAAAACAGAACAAATTTTTAGATGTCCTGTAGAAGTCAGTGTGGAAACAATCATTGTTGTGTGCCTTTTTTCACAGCCACATATTACTCTGTAGGAATCTCACAGTGTGTATTAATGATCTGAGTGGTTTTATAAAATGTGTCCACAGTCCCCATACTGACTGTGGTGTTAAATCTTATCTGCACACCTTCTCCCTTCCTGTAGCATGAAAAATTCATGTTTGTAGTACCTTAAGATGAGAAATATTTATGCTGTAAATGTAGGTGTTATGCCTTCCACTGAAGTGAGATTTCCTTGTTTTCCAAAAAGTATGTCTAGCTCTGGACCCAGACAGAGGAAGCAGAGCAGACACAGAGCGGTTGCCTATAACTCAGCATGTTTCTTTGTGCACAGACGAGGCAACTGCTTCAAGTGGGCAAGATGGTCTGACCACTTTTATTACCCCTCTGAAAACATGATTGGCAGTGTAAGAGTCAGCCATGTTCTCTTCCATGAGGCACATTCAGTGAACAAGTTTCTGTTTTCTTGAAAGCAGTAATAAAACGTCAAGCAAGACAATTTTCTGAGGCCATTTTTTCATAGGAAATGTACAGAATGTTTAAGTTCTGTTTGTTGCACTGTGGAAAGTACATATGAATTTTAGTTTTACTCAGGAGCAATTAATTATAGTTTGTGTAATATTAACAGGGCTTGAGGCCCATAAAGGAAAATTTGATCAGAGAATCTCAGAACCATTCCAGAGACTGATTCATTTTAATTTCTCCTCCATGGAGCAAGTTATTTCTCATGAAAACACTAACTGATGTGACCGAATGGCTGATCAAAATACTATTGTTATACATACTTTGTGTATTAATATCCACCTTACTCATCTTAACCTACCCACATCCATGCACCCATGTTTTAGTTCTTTCTATATCATGCTCCCCTGTAACTGAAAACAGATTGCACATATCTTCCCAAATTATTGTTCTGAGATGACAGGGGATAAAAGATAAATAAGACATGGTTTCCATCCTCAGATAAGTTTCAATTTGTGAAAAAGAAGATGTTTTACACAATTGCCTATAATTTACATTTTACCCAAGGGTAAAGAATATTGTACTTTTTATTCATTACACAGTAAAATAGATGATTCTATCATTTTTAGAAGGATTCTATCATTTTTGAAAATTTATTTTAAACTGTGTGGAAGTGCTTAATGTGTAGTGGTAATATCTCAAAGCTCAGCATGTCTTAAGTATTTCATATTATTAGGGGGCTGATGATACAAATCTGCTCTTCATTCCCCTGCTTTGCACTTGCTACAGTTGTAACTGGCTTTTTCTCCATGTACATTTATATTGCATAGTTGCCAGTTTTTGTTGAAACTTGTTTCTCCTTGGCAATTAGCGCTGATGACTATGTCAATTCTATGGTAATTTCGTCTTGGAACATATTTTTTAAATGATATTGAACATTAGGTTCAACTTGCATGTAGATTAATAAAGTCTCTGACTGCGACAGATATTACAAAATGTGCTGTTCATTTTTATAATTATCAGTGTCATAAAGTCATCGCAGTAGCCCAGTTGAGAGTCAGAATTTAATTTTTTAAGCTCCTTATTATCTTTTCTTTTCTTTGATTTTGACTTTTATATTATAAATTCATGCTGATTAGTCTTATCAAATTGAGGATAATCTATGAAAGAACTTATCAGCATTTTCTAATTTATCTATTTAAAAGCAAATGAAATATTTTTTAAAGATTTATTTATTTATTTTTAGAGAAGGGAAGCGGGGGGAGAAGGAGAGGGAGAGAAACATCAATGTGTGGTTGCCTCTCATGCACCCTCACCTGGGGACCTGGCCTGAAACCCACACATGTGCCCTGACTGGGAATCCAAACGGTGACCCTTTGATTCACAGGCTGACATTCAATCCACTGAGCCACTCCAGCCAGGGGAAATATTTTTTAAACTTATTAGTATTTATATACACGTGTAACTGTGAAGCCTGAATCGTTAGCTTTTCCTGATTTTTCATTTTAATCATTGTCTGATTGATTGTGACTATGTCAAGAGATATCTTCACAAAAGGTCAGTGTAAGATAATCAACAGTTAAAATCAAAGATAGTAACTCACCCCCAAAACAACAAAGGTAGGCCTGTGTAATCAAATTGGCAAGAATATATATTATCCTCATTCATATATGCTATACAATTGCATACAGTACTGTGGATAAGTGAAGACAAAGAAGTGAACGTATAAATTTCTTGACAATTAGCATGTATAATGTTGGCACAGATATAATTCTTTGTTAAATTTATTTTCTTACATCGTGTGTGTGTTGGCTTGCTATATATGATAAGAACAAACTGAAGAAATCTAACCAGTCTAAATTAATATTTCTGCTCTTCATACTTGGAATTCCAACACATGTACCAATGTGGTCCTACGTTGTTATGAGAATTGCCAGTGGTCAGTGCAATAGCAGGAGAATTGTAGGAGCAGTTAGAGTACTATATTTTTATATCAACATCTGTTCTGTTTCTATCTATAGGCTACTTTATTTTACTTAATACCTAGATTGTTGAAAAGTGTATCAGTGCAGTAGAGAAACTCAGTATTTTAAAGAGCCATTCATCTAATTGCTTTAAAGTAATAACTCCTTTTTAGTTCCTGTAACTGCTCACCCCCATTGCTAAACCCATTGACTGTTAGGATTTTGTGGAAGGTTTCCCAAAGCTGGGCAGCAAGGAACTGGTTGGAGTTAGACCAAAGCAGGGGAAGACAGCATTCCTGATAGCATAGAATGTGTGCAGAAACAAGAAAAGCTTAATATTTCCTAAAAACTACAAGCATATAATATTCTCTGCTTTCAGACACTCATCTTCCCAGAATTCATATTTTTCTTTCATTAAACTGTGTGCCTTACATGCCTACCTGTTTGCAGATGACCTGAGGAGCAGTCATTTTAAGCTCTGTCATGAAGGCACCGGCAGTAAGAAAAAAGGCTAGGCATGGAGCGGGGGTCAGGCTGAGGGCTCTTGAAAATGCCTCTGATGTGCTTAGCAGAGCTGTATTCGTTCCCTGACTCTGAGGGTCTAAAACTGTCCCTTGTCCCTTTCTCTTGCTCCCTTTTCCAAGCAGGGGGACCTTCTGTGCCAGTCAGTGTCAGCATCCCCAGTGACCACCCATTCCCATGGCCTGACCCTATCACCCTCCCATCCCCTGCCTCCATTAGACAGGTGCACATGTGGCCAGCTTCCCCAGGAGTCACCTGAGTTTGTAGAGCAGAGCAGCCAGGGCCCACTCCGTGGCAGCCTGTGCTGTGGTGGCTGGGGAGGATAGAGACCCCCTCACCTCCTCACCTCCTCCTTTCCACAGCTCTGCTCCACTCAGCTCCACGGATGTTCAGAAGTTTAAAGAGCAGGGGCTGCCCAGCTGTCTTTGCCTATTCTAGTGGCAGAGGGGCAGGTGGCCCTGGAAAGAAGACCTTAGGTCAGTGCCCTTGGTTCCCAGGGAAGACTCCCAGGGTAGTTCTCTGTTGGTAGATGTTGAACAGCAGGCAAATTTTAAGAAAAGAGATACTGCCTATAATTCTCTATTCAGGAAACATGGGATGAGCTCTCTACAAAGGTAGGAAATGGTGTCAGGTAAATCTAAAGACCCCGTTGGGGATTTAAATGACAAGTAGTCATGTGTACTGGTAATAATGATTTTTAAACTCCCTCATTTAAAATACCAGGTGAAGCTATTAAGATTTTCATCCTCAGATTTGTATTTTACCTAAATCACCCTGGCAGCAAAGTGGAGACGGTAAATGAGCAAACTTGAAGAGTCTAAAATAAGCCCTGAAGTGGACAGATGGGACACTGTCGGGTTTTGGTGACTGGGATGACTCACCACTGCCCGGGTTGCGTGGCTTGTCTTCCTAAACAGCAATTTGTATCTTGAAAGCCATCATTATGATTCTTTACTTTCTCTCCTTTTTTGTTCTCTGCTCTTTTTCTTACATACCTAGCAACTAACATCATGTCTTACATAACATTTCCTGATTTGAGCAGGTACTGAGACCTGATGTGTGAGTGCCTATATATTTTCTTCTGTAACTGCAATAATTACATAAACTCATTTGGAAATTCAGTAAGAGATTTATAGGTCAATCTTATGCTTAGCTAAGCTAACTGAAGGTTCTTAAGTCCCTTGCGGCACCCTGCACCATTCTTCAAGCCTACTGATAATGCTTCATTTCTGTTTGATGCAGTTTTTGCATTTGGCTTTTGGCATGTGTCTGCTTTGTTCTGATAAACTGAGGTTGAATTAAATTATAAGGAAGATATGGAAAAACACAAGAATCTGAAGATCTTAAATTGCAGAACTGAAGTGAGATTATACCTACTAATAGCAAAAACAGAAGAAAAAATGTCCTCTGAGAGGATGAATATGTTATAAAAACTCACCAGACCTTGAAGTCAAACCAGGAGAAAATAAAAAAAAGGGTAATGACCACACAATTCTGAAAGTAACTTGGGATCCACAAGCCCTTTGAACATTTGAAGTATCAAAAGAGAAAAGCAACAGATTGAACATATTACCAGAAAAAGCTAAGAAATTTACAGATAAATGAAACACAAATAAACATGAATCTGTGAGACACTGAGAAAGACAAACTTGGTAATTTTCCTGTCAGAGAGAAATTGGAGCAACAGAAATTGTAGCACTATAGAAAGAAGTTGTACTGCTCATTTGCCCTATAAGAAAGAGGCACAAAGGAACAATTTACCACCTCAGTCAGAGATGTACTGAGGTCAAATAGATACAGTCAGGAGCACATCAAAAAGCAGAATGAAAAAACAGAATGACCTTGACAAGCCAGAACACTCAGGATCACTGTCATCACAGAGCTCAAATGAGGCAGTGCCCAGCCAGGGAGGCGCAGCCATCCTTGGGTGCATAGTGTTAAAGGAATGAGGCATCAGCTCTTTGAGATTTTTCAGGTCGCCTTTCATGGTGTCCAAGTACCTTGAAAGAACCAGTGTTAAATGTCCTATTCACCACTGGACATTGACAGAGGTGCTAGGGAGAATCAGCAGTTAGCAATACGCAATCATATGGACATGCCATTAGAGACTCTTTCCACCTTTCATCCACTCAACATCACTGAATACCAACCACTTACCAGCTATTGTGACAGCTGTTAAGGAAGCAAAGCAGAGAAACAGCCCCTTGTCAGCAGTTGATATTGATATCTTAGAATGGTTTTTATTTGCATTTTGAGTTCATTTGCGTATAGGAGCTTATATTTCAGACATATTTAGAAATGAGCAAACGTATGTGTTGAGCATTTGAAAAAAAATATTCTTGCATCAGTTAGGAATTGTCTTTGGCTGCATACAACAGATGAACCCAAAATAACTGGCTTCAAAAGAAAGAAGTTTCTTTCTTTCTCACATAAAATGAATTCAAAAGTAGGGCGTTTGGAGCAGATGGGCTGGGCTTAGTATCATTGGGGTCCAGGCTCCTATCTTTTTGCTGCATCGTACTGCATCTACATCATTCTTCAAAAGTGCACGAGGTGGCTGCAGGAACTCCATAATCATGTCCGAAATAGGCCAGAAGGAGGAAGTGTGGAAGCACTGCCTCCTAGCTGAATCAGCTGCTTTTGAAGTCTTCCTGCAGCCCCACACCCGTGTGGGGTGGGAATGGAGACTGGGAAATGCGTTCTTCTGTTCGGTGGTTGACAGAGGAAGGGGAGACCACAGCGTTCCCCGTTAAAAAAAAATAGAATTCTCCTAACAAAGGAGGAAGCAAAGAATGGATATAGGGTTAGATTACTAGCAGTGTCTAACACAGCAAGAGAGACAGGCAGTCTGCTAACTTTTTAAGACATTTATGACTGGTTCTTCTTGACAGCAGAAAGGATGACTTAATTGACCAAATATAGCTCTACCTACTTTCGTGGTTTAGTTCTCTTAACAGTGATTAGAAGTCTAAAGTGACAAGAAATATGGCCCTCCTAAATAATTTACTTCCAGCTTTGAAAAAGGAAAAAGAATCTTTAAAATACTTTTCCCTATTTCTTTGGCCTTATAAACCAGTTCAATAGCTTCCCTTCATCATGTTTGTTGAAAATGAATGATTTGACAAAATGAGTGATTTGTTTCTCTCTTCAAAAGGAGTACTAGTCCTGACAGCCTCCATTTATTGTATAGTCACCATCGTGCCAACCACTGTACTAAGATTTACATGGATTCTCTCTCTTATCCCTCAGCAAAACTGCGGTAGATGCTGTTACTTCCCCCATTCTACCAATGACACTGAGGCTTAAACATGTTATGTCAACTTTAGAAAATGATGTGGCTTAGCAGACAGTAGAGCAGAACTTTACCAAGGAACCCAGCTCTTGACCACCCTTCATTCTGAAATTTCCCATTCAGGTTGCAGGGTGCTCCTGCAGCCCAGAGGGTGCACATACCCTTTGGTAACTGAAAAATAACTCCTCGTGACTAAAGGCCAAGTGGGTCTCAAAATACCTGTGTTACTGAGTTTGAGTCATTCAGTGAAATCGAGACTGTTTTCGGAGAAATCTCTTTTTGTGAGTTGTAGTTTATGTGGAACTTGAAGATTTATTTTTTTGAAGTTTTTGCCCATTGACTTTTACTTACCTATATTGACTCACTCAGAAATTTTCACTCTATCATTGTTAAAAGCAAGTGCTTAACATAAAGCAAAATCATTCTAAAATATTTTAAATGATTTACCACCTTGGGTTTCCTTAGAGCCAAATGATATTAACTGCATAGCTTTGAAAATGAGTATCTGATCCAAGTTAAATTGTGGCTTTTATTTTACTTTGTTCATTTTGACTAAGTGGTTTTTTTTGTTTAAGGCCTTTTTACACAAACAGATGAATATGGAAAAAGTAATGTAAGACAAGAAGCAAATACAAATGATATATACTTACAAAGTAATACCTTTTAAGCAAATTAGACTATATGCGTACGCTCAAATGAGGAACTGAACACCACGAAAGCTCTTCTCAGTTCCCTCCTCCACTTGTGGAGGTGAATTATACACGTGAACCTGACTTTAAAGAATAATATTGTGTGCTGAGACTAGTATTTTGGTGGCTCCACCTCCTCCCCACCCTGAGATATCTCATTACCGGTTTCTTTTGGTTTATTTCACCTTGAATTCTTCCAAATTTCATGAAATCCTGTCAGTGTGGAAGGTTCCAGTTGTAAGAGCACAGTAAATATTGTAAAGATTACATTAAATAGAGTTGCAGCATCAAAGGACATGATGATATCCAGGGAGACAACTGCCAGGCTATCTCATTTTATCTTTATCACACAGAATAGCTTCCAAATCAAACATCTTTTGGGGGCTTCAGGGGCTGATTGTTTTCTTATTCTCCAAGCAAAACTTATTTTGTCCTTCACATTCAAACATTTCATTTCCTATGAAAATCAAAAAGCCCTCCAAGTAACCATGAAAGAACTGATAATCGAAGCTGGATACACCAAAATGGACTTTTCCTTTTGATTTTGTTTTCTCTGTGTGAAGCATTTACAATCTGATAGGTGTGGAGCTAGAGGTCGTAAGGTTTGATGAAAAATGTAAGACAGACTTAGTCCCCAGATTTATTTCTTTCTGCATAAGGAGATACCTGAGTACTACTTAAAAACTGAACAGTTATCAAAGCAAACAGATGAACAAAAATGGGTCCCCAAAGAGAGGCAATTTTAAGAAATGTTTACATGGATAGGTTAAAAAAAACTATGACATTCTCATTTTAAAACAACCTATTTTTTTGCATTGACATAAAGAAAATATATTAAAGTCAGTGTGACTATGCATTCACAAAGAATGCAGACACTATATATTCAAATTTGAATTTGTGATTCTCCAAACAGAAAGAGTTAATTAATTCAGAATAAAAGTTGATTCCCATTCCCAAATTTATAACCTAGAAATCATTTGCAAAGTTTTATCAGGTCCATTGGTTTATTTTTTTTATTTTAAAAGTCATGAATCTAAGTAACTGCACGTTAAAAACCAGCAGTCTTTTCATTTAGTTGTTCTGAGGAGTATTCTAAAGCATATTTCGGTGGAGACAGACTCTCCATAACATTTCAAGGAAAAATTAACTATTGAAGAAAATAAGTGAAATTTTCCTTCCTTATCTTCTTACTTTCATTTTAATCTGTCAAATGAAGAAAGAATGTAATTTCCAAGTCCGTGACTCAGGCCCAGAACTGAGCTTATACCTCAGTTGCCTGTCTCGGTGACCCTGAAGCAGCACTGACATCTGAGTTTACGGCTCGGATCCCAGTGTGTTTACAGGAGTTTGGTCTTCATGGACACGGAATCCAAACTGCTTCAGTGCCAGGTACCTTGGTTTCTTGATGATTTATTTATATTTTATATGTTAAACAGATGAATGTTCTCTCTTCTAAAAAGGATACCCTAGGTTGGTTTTGAACTTTTTCTCATTCTGAAAAGTTTCAGAACAGGGAATATTTGTGGTTATCATTTCTATTTATGGAATATATGTTTATGTCTGTATTGAATGTATTTATGTGTTGTATGTATATATGTATGAAATACATGTATGGAAATGTATTTATGAGCTGCTCATTACTAAGGATTTTACTGTTATATATATATATTTTTAAAATTTATTTATTTTATCTTTAGAGGGGAAGGGAAGGAGAGAAGGAGAGAAATATCAATGTGTGGTTGCCTCTCGTGCGCCCCTGCTGGGACCTGGCTTGCAACCCAGGCATGTGCCCTGACTGGGAATTGAACCATGATCCTTTGGTTCACAGGCCCGTGCTCAATCCACTGAGCTACATCAGCCAGGGCTACTGTTATATTTTTAAAAGTTTCAATGAACATTGGTTTAGCACCAATATATTTAAATTCTCAGCTTTATATTTAGAAAACCTTACATAAATTCATCAGGTTATGTTCAAGAAAGCCTAAAGAGCAAATCATGAATAAAAAATAGCCACTTCTAGAAGTTGTTCCTTTTTTAATGTCATTTGTTAAAGCCCCAGGTATGTTACATGCTCTCTGTAAAAGGTCAATTAGCAGATTACTCAGGATATTTAAAGTTTTGTGTTACCTTCTAAATGTCAAGTGAAAGTTAGAAATGCTGTTACATTGGGATAATTTTTGCCATAAAATTGTCTATATGATAAAAAAAAATTTCTAGGTCACAGGTAAGGGTTGGCCACACCAATTCCCAAACAGTGGCCCACTCCCTGGGCTGGCAAGGATTTGCATACTTTTTAATACTTAACCTCCTTTCACTGAGTGACTTCTATGAATTACAATTGAGGGATATTATGGAGTAGTAGAAAGGATAGTTTTTCATGCTTTTTTAATATGGGAAAGGTTTGAGCCTGCACATAAACTATGGGATAAGTTTTCAGAGAAGTTTGAAAGTATAAAGAAGAAAATAACTAGTGGGACAAGGTATGAGTCCTGTCCTGGTGAAGCCCGTAGGAGTTGAGACCAAAACCCTGGGTTAGAGGAATGATCTTTGAATGCCCTCTTCAGAGCCTGGAGGAAAAGAGCCAGTATAGATAGCTTTGTTCATGTCTGATTTGAAAGCTGGGAAAATTCATGCCTCATCCCTTCACTTTTCACCGTGAAGTAAGACAAGTCCATCTTCTAAGGATTGGGGTGGCGAGTCAGTCATCAGTCGTGGAAGTAGGGGGTGTCACTGATGAGGGCCAGGTAAAAGTTTTCTGGCAGCAGTGAGGATTCAGCTGCGGTTGAGTGCTACAAATGCGTACTTGTACACCAGGTTGTGTGGATTCACCACCAATACAGAACATCCTAGAGGTAGACAGAAAGGAGAAAGATGGTTGGAAAGACTCAAACATCAAAGTTTATAGGCTGGCTATATAGAAGGACTTAAATACAAAGACTTGGAGGATCTGGTGAGAGTAATTAAAGGGATTGATCCTGACAGACTGACAGAGAAGGACACAGCCATGAAGTGAGTGAAGGATCTGGAAGAAAGGAGTGTGGAAGGGCTTTGCGGTAGGAGAGCAATTGACCTGTGAGTGAGGAAGCCAGAGATCTTGAAGGAAGGGAGTTACAAATCAGCTTAGAGTGTCTATAAAGGTGTTCTAGATCAGGGATCAGCAAACTTCCTGTAAAGGGTCAGATAGTAAACATCTGTGGCTTTGCAGGCCATGTGGGTTCTTTTAAAACTCATCTCTGCCTTTGAAGCTTGAAGGCAGTCATAGACAGTAGGTAAATGAATGGGCATGGCCGTGTTCCAGTAAAACTTTATTTACAAAAATAAATTGACCTTCTAATTGGTCTGGATTTGTCTCAGGGGCTGTAATTTGCTGTCCCTTGTTCTAGATGATGATAATTTCCAGGATATAGACAAAGTGGAGGTGAAGATTGTTAGAAACCAAGGGGTGAAAATGCTTTAAGATTGGCATAATTACCATAAACCATTGAGATCTAACAGATGACTGGAGAACATGTCACATGCCACCACCAACAGAAAACATATTTTTCTTAAGTGCACAAGGCACACACAGGAAAAATTTTATGCCAGGCCATAAAATGAACCTCAGTAAATTTAAAAAGGACTGAAATTATACCGAGTATGTTCTCTGGTCACAAAGGAGTGAAGTTAGGAAACACTAAAGAAAAAATTTGGGAAATTCACAAATATGTGAAAATTAAATAAAATACTCCTTAATTCAAAGGATCAAAGAAGAAATCACAAGGGAAATTAGAAAATACTTTGAGAAGAATGAAAATGAGGATGCAACATATTCAATATGGGCTGTATTTAAAACACTGCTTTCAGGGAAGTTTATAGCTATAAGTTCTATGTTAAAATCAAGGAAAGATACCAAATTGAAAACCTAACCTTCTACATTAAGACAGTAGATGGATAGGAGAAGAAAAGGGCAGTAAACACAAGGGTCTGAAGTGGCCTAAAGAGATGGAATGGGATGAAAGCCCAGATAGAGCAGTTGGCCTTGGGATAAGGACAAGTGTCTCTGTGTAACTGGAGCATAGAGACTAGGATGGTTTATTTATTGCTGTAAGATTATGAAGTTCTCATCTTTACCACTTTCATCTCTTTTCTCTCTAAAGCTGGAGTTGAGGTCATTTGCAGAGTAAAGGGAAGTGGGGCAGTGGAGATTTGAAGAATAGGACTGGTGTAGGGTGGTTGAAATAGTCCTTGTCTAGAGTTGGCTAGAAAATGAACTATTAAGAATTGCAGGGTGTTGAGGAACCTTTTGAGGCTGGTTGTAGTGCATTGGAGAGGAATAACTACTTCGGGACTCTGCCCGTTGCATTTGGGTGTGTGGGTGAAGGCAACTGTTTGCATTCATACATGGCTAGAATTTGGGCTAGATAGGTATGGTGGAAAGATAAGTGGTCAGTGAAATTCAGGATGTTGAAACGGACCGTGGTCAACAAGCTCGGTAAGGACAGAACTAAAGAAAGGAAAAAGCTAGTAAATAGGGGAGCAAGTAGGGGGACCAGTTAGCTGGAGGTTATGAGGAGGTCTAGTACAAATTATATCTACCAGCGCAAGACATCTGTCTTGTTCACAAATGCTTCCCTGTTCCTGGAATAGTGCCTGGCACGTAGGAAGTGTGAAGTGTGTGTATCTATTGAATGATCATGGCAGAGCAGGGATTGTTTACTAAGCAAGTTGGGAGAATGGGAGATGTGGTCAGGGTTGGGTGCTTGAATGCGTGATGGAGGAGGCAAAGCATTATGGGCAACACCCTGTATGTCTGACACATATATTTAGTAGGTCCTCAGTAACTATTATCTTTTATCATTATGTTTTTTGGCCTTTTGTAGGAATTACCATATTTTTTGGACTATAAGATGCACTCCCCCTCAATCTGGGAAGAAAGGGGGTGCGTCTTATAGTCCAAATGTAGCTTGCCTGGCTTGCTGGGTGGGGGAGCGGGGTCACAGGTTATTAAATATTTTACCATATTTTTTGCTTCAAAATTTTTTTCCCTGTTTTCCTCCTCTAAAACCTAGGTGTGTTTTATGGTCCAGTGAATCTTATAATCCTAAAAATACAGTACTTATTTTTTAAAGAAGTAGAGTCATTTCTCTGCAAATATGTAAGTTGACCTTTCCCAAATAGTACCATTTAAAGCCATTGGAACAATCAGGATTCTTAAGAGTCTACTTCACGTGGGCAAAATAAACAAACTACTTGTAAGAATTATCATCCTCCTTTCCAAATTAGCCTACCTGTAGTTCTCAAAGCCAGAAGCCCTGGGGACTACTAATGCTTTCTACGCTTTGTTTATTTTGCTTATCACAGATGTGGGTGGTTTTATATTTACAATACTATAACACCTCTCTAAAGTACATTAACCTTTCAATAGGCCTCTTTTTTCTTTTAATCTAGGAATGAAGCCTCATTTAAAAATAGGGTGGCTGTTTGCAAAGGAAATGTTTACACAAGGAAACTGAAATGACAATTGTATAACTTTTAAACAGTGCTGGTATTTTTCCATTTAGCTACATAAATCAAAGAAGTATTTTTGAGTCAGGATTCACATCTTTTCTGGGTAACAGTAGCTCTTACCCTATTGGTCCCCCACACTATATCATATAATTACTTGCACACAGTAGATATTTAAAAGTCTGGACTGACTGATCTTTAATTGTAAAATAAGCAGGTCTCTGAAGTCCCCTTCCCTCTTTGCCTGGTGAGTTTCTTTTATGATCCAATTCAAATTTCACCCATAAAATTATCCCAGGTCTTACAGGCAATTGAGCATGCCCCTTTCCTTAGAGTAGTTCATAAATATTTCCTCCTGCACTGTCATTATTTACTTGTGTATCTGTCTCTCATCCTTGCCTTTTATATACCAAAGAGCAGGGACTTAGTCTTACTCATTTTAGTATCTCCAGGGCCCTGTGAGGCCTGTGGTGTATGAGACACTCCAGAATGGTCTAGCAAATGAGCATGACAGCAAGAAAACTCAATTTACAAGCACACCATGGGCTTAGGTTGGCAAACCCTGTCCCGTCTAAGAAATCTCCCCTGTTTGGAATTTTTTGCAGTTAGGATACTGCAAGAGATTAATTGATTATGGCTCTGCAATACAACCAGTAGTTGTAATTAACCTAGAGAAAAGTTAGCCTTTTTCCCCTACACTAACTTCTTTTCAATTAAGCATTACAAATAACTGATACCCAATATATATTTGTTAAAAGTACAGGTGTCCACCAAGATGTTAACAGTGGCCCTGATCAGTGTGGCTTAATTGGTTGGTCATCATCTGCAAAGCAAAAGGCCACGGGTTCAATTCCTGGTCAGGGCACATGCCTAGGCTGCAACTGGTCCCCAGTTGGGATGCATGGGAGAGGCAACCTATTGATATTTGTCTCCCTCCCTTCCCCTCTCTCTAAAAATCAATCAATCAATCTTTTTATTTTTTAAAAGATTTTATACTATTATTTGGATGGTAGTATTTTGGGGGTTTTTTTTTAGTTTTCTTTAGATATAATTTTCACTCTTTGAATTTTTTTGCTCCAGAATATATGTAGGAAAAAAATATTTTCCATTTTCAGAAGATGTGGTACATGATAAAAACAAGAGAAATAAATGCTTTGGTGTAATTTGGAGCCAGTTAGCTGGGTCAAGATGGGCCAGTCCATGCTTTGGTAACAAATCTCAATGGTGCAGAGAAGCATAGTTTGTTTGCTGCAGGTTGACTAAGGTTCTCCATCCAGTCACTCAAACCCAAGCCTCTTCCATCTCAAAGTGGGTTCCGAAGGCACTGCAGCAGGAGAGGGAGAGATGGGTGAGGCCTGCCAGCCCTCGCCTGCCTCATCACATGTCGCTGTGCCCTGGCCAAAACCAGTCTCGTGGACCCACACGTGCTGCAGAATGGAAAATTCAGGGGAGCACCAGTTGTCACTGCTAACACAACTGTAACTCTTTCCGTCTTACAGTTACTGCAATGAATGCATGTTGGATCCAGACTGCGGTTTCTGCTACAAGATGAACAAATCAACCATCATTGACTCCTCCTGTGTTCCCGTAAATAAGGCATCTACAAATGAGGCAGCCTGGGGCAGGTATGTCACTCAGTATGAGCTGTAAGAACATACAGTAGAATTCCAGAAGGAGACCTATTTTTAAACTTACAGAGTGGCTGCACTTAGTGTCCCTAACTGCATTTCTTTTGAACTTGTCTTCTTTTCAAACGATCTTTTAAAGTTTGCAGCATATACTGACGAAAGTGGGTGTGAAGTATTGTGACAGTATGTTTCGGAGACTTGGAGAAGGCACTCAAACCTAGACTCCGGGAAATCCAGATTCCAGATCTACCTCTGCCCTAAGCTATAGGAGTTTGAAGGCAGGGTTCCTGATTTTTGGCAAGGGATTTTTTTTTTTTTTCTCATTGCATATTGTTTTACTACACCAGTAATTTTCAAACTCCCAAACTTAAGTGAAAGATAGAAAATTGTCAAGTCAAATTAACATCACTTTAAATTTTTTTTCATGGAACTGTTATTTTCTTAGAGTGTGTTCCTGGAGTTTAATGAAATTTAGCAAAATAATGATAAAAGTTGGTGATCCTGGCATGTAACCAGTCAGGGAAGCTATAAGTCTTTCTCTTTTGGACAGATCACATTGGTTTGTAACAGGCAAATAAATGAAATATTTGCATAGAACAAATATTCCCCACATTTATGAACTAATGTGTTCAGATCCAGGGTCATAGGAAATATGTAAACATCGTTTGACATGGCTTTAACCACTTTTGCGTTTTAAATTCCCATAAGGAGAATAGTATGTTTTCATCCTGTCTGCTGCATGGTAGTGATGAAGGTAATGAAATCTGTAATAAAGTACTCGTACCTCCTAGGAGCTATAAAGTACAATATGCCATTATTAATCATTATACTCTTATCGTTATTCATTTTGCTAGGGAATTACTTCAAAGAAGTGGAAGTAAATTATATGGCAGTTGAGTGAAAATCTAGACCACATTTTAAATATGCTAATTACAAAAAATGTGTAAAAGATACTCAATTACTACTTAAAATTAAAGCTTTAAAGGAGCTTCTTTTAGAAACACCCAGTGTGTAATTTTCATTAGCCAAGCTTCATTAGGCAGTTAATTGACTAAATATTTCTGGAAGTGATAGTTTATAATTTTAGCTGTTATGATTCCTTTTTCAATACAAAAAAATCCCTCATGAAAGTTAGTAATCTAGAATTATGGACATACTCTGAAATCTGTGTATGCAGTTTCCTGTATTTCACAGAATTAACTTCTAAACTTACCATAAATGTCTACTAATGGGAAGGGGATACTAAAATTAGACATTTCTCTCAATCTAAAAAGTCTAGAGGCCAGAGTCTTTAAAATAGGAGTTTTGTTATTGCTTTTTGCAAATAACAAAGTATTGAATATATAACTCTTTAATAGAAAGGTACATTCTTTTATTGTAGCATATTCTTTCATTTTATTTATTTTTTTGTATTATTGTTCCTTGACTGAACATAACTACTAGAGAAAAGTGAGGTGCAGATAACACTCAATTGGAAAAATACAAAGAACTAAATACAATCTATAAAGAAATTTTATGTTTGTTGAATATCCCTAGGAAAAAAGTTTTCTTACTCTATTCTGTGCTGAGCAGTGTTGGTTGCCTCACTGTGGGCCAGGAAAAAAAGCAAAACAGACAGGATGTGTTCACCATGGAAACTTCCTACAATAGAATATCCATTTGTAGTGAAATGGATATTCACTATGTTTTTGTTTATTAGTTGGTTGATAGGTTTTATACAAGTACCTAGAATGGAATTCTCAGGGCAAAATCTACCATTACCTTGGATTTACATCTAAAATAAGCGATTTACGGATATTTTGGGGTCAAGTGTCATGGCAGTTCATAGCCCCATACCCTGACCTCTGCCTGTAGCTGTGTCCTGAAAAGGCACTAGATAGAATGCTAATGCCATTCATGATGGAGATAGTGTGATGATTTTGATCAACTGTGAATTGTCTCAACATAATGAAAACCACTTGTCCATGTAATCAATTGTATCTTTTTTTTATATTTCAGTAAAATTTAAAAAAATCATTTAGCTCTCCAGAAAGAAGATATGTAAATGGTCAACAAGTACATGCAAACTGCTCAACATTACTGATCATTAGGGAAATGCAAATTAAAACCACAGTGAGATACCATCTCATACCCGTCACAATGACTGCCATAAAATACAAAATAAAAATTGTGGAGGATGTAGACAAATCAGAAAGTCCATGCACTGTTGATGGGAATGTAAATGGAGCAGCCACTATAGAAAACAGGATGTTAGTGTCCCAGAATTTTAAAATAGAATTATGTATCATCTAACAGTTCCATTTCTGGGTATATATCCAAGAGAACAAGGCTTTAAAGAAGCATGTGAATACCGGTGTTCACAGCAACACTATTCACAACTGCCAGAAGATGGAAGCAACCCAAGTGTATGTGATGGATGAATGGATCAACAAAATATGATATATGTACATACGAAAATACAGTATTCAGACTTAACCAAATTCTGGCACTTCCTACATCATGGATAAACCTTGAAGATATAAGTAAATGAGCCAGTCACAAAATAACAACTACCCTATGATTTCACTAGTGTGAGGTACCTAGGGTAGTCAAATTTACAGAGACAGACAGACAGAATGGTGCTGGTAGAGAAGGGAGTAGGTCCTAAAGTAGCTGTTTAATGAGTATGGAGTTTGTTTGCAAAATGAAATGGGTTTTGGAGATTGCTTACACAATATTGTGAATATACTTAACACTATTAAACTGTACTACTAAAAATTTTAAATGGTTAAGATGGTAAGTTTTATGTTATATATATTTCACCACAATTAAAAATAAAAAAGGGAAACTCATTTAGAAACCATTTAGCATACTTCTAGAAAATACAATCTGGTAAGCTGATGGGAAGGCTTCTCCTCCCCCCATCACCCCTTCTACTTCCCACATACATCCCCCACGCATGCAAATTCAAGTTTAATTTGGAAGTTTAAAAAAATCAAATTAATTAACCAGCTAAGAAGAAATCATAATGTAAAACAAAACATTAAAATTAATAACCATAAGAAGTTAGGCCTAGAACTAAGTCTGCAGAGTAAGCAGAGGATGAAAATTAAAAGATGAGAAAAAAAATAATTCAAAGCAAAGAAATACTAGAGAGAATCAGAAACAAAACAATAGTTGATCATAGAATAAAAAAACAAAACAAAAGTTGATCATAGAGAAGACCCATATAAAGGAGAAACCTGTGACATTACTCTTTAAGAAAAGAGAAAGGGCACAGATAAACAATATTTAGAATGGAAGAAAAGCATGTAAAGACAGATAGTAAAGATTTTAAAAATCATAAGAGAATACTAATAATGTCCAATGCATTTGAAAACAGATAAAATGGACCATTTTCTAGAAAAAAAAACATAACTTTCCAAAACCAACTCAACACCTCTGTGAAATATGATTTTTTAAAAATTTAGAATATACTTTATTGTTTATGCTATTACAGTTGCCCCAATTTCCCCCCTTTGCCATCCTCCACCCAGACTCCCCCACTCCCTCAGGCAGTCCCTACACCGTTGTCCAGATCTGTGTGTCATGAGTACATATTCTTTGGCTACTGTGTTCGCTGTGCTGTTCTTTACATCCCCATGAATATTCTGTAACTACCAACTTGTACTTCTTAATCCCTCCACCTTTTCACCCATCCCTGCTGACACACCTCCCATCTGGCAACCATCAAAAATTCTCCATGTCTATGATTCTGTTTCTTTTCTACTTGTCCATTTATTTTCTTTTTGTTAGATTCAATTATTGATAGATATGTATTTATTGTCATTTTATTGTTCATATTTTTGATCATCCTATAGAAGATCCTTTAAACATTTCGTATAATAATGGTGTGGTGATGATGACTCCTTTATTTTTTTTCTTGTCCGGGAAGCTCTTTATGTGTCCTTAATTCTAAATGATAGCTTTGCTGGGTAGAGCAATCTTGGTTGTAGGTCCTTGCTTTTCATCACTTTGCATATTTCTTGCCATTCTCTTCTAGTCTGCAAAGTTTCTTTTGAGAAATCAGCTGACAGTCTTATGGGAGCTCCCTTGCAGGTAACTCTCTGCTTTTCTCTTCTTTTAAAATTCTCTCTTCATCTTTAACCTTTGACATTTTAATGATGATGTGTCTTGGTGCGGGCCTCGTTGGATTTATCTTGTTTGGGACTTTCTGTATTTCCTGGGCTTGTATGTCTATATCTTTCACCAAGTTAGGGAAGTTTTCTGTCAAATTTCAAAAGGTTTTCAATTTCTTACTCTTTCTCTTCTCCTTCTGGCACCCCCATGATGCAATTGTTGGTATGCTTGAACTTGCTTCAGGAGCTACTGATACTTTCCTCATTTTCTTGGATTTTTTTTCTTCTTGCTGTTCTGATTGGTTGTTTTTTTGCTTTCTATATTCCAAATTGCTGATTCTTGGCTTCACCCACCCAGCTGTTGATTTCCTATAAATTGTTCTCCATTCCAGTTAGTGTATCCTTCATTTCTGACTGTTTCTTTTCTACGGTTTGCATGTCCTCCTTTATGCTGTTGAAGTTCCCTCTGAGTTCGTCTGTTTCTCCAAGTTCGTTCAGCATCCTTATAACCAGTGTTTTGACTCTGCCCCTAGTAAATTGCTTGTCTCCATTTTGTTTAGTTCTTTTCCTTGAGTTTTGTTATGTTCTTTCATGGTGGAACATGTCTCTCTATCTCCTCATTTCGGCAGCCTCCCTGTGTTGTTTCTCTGTATTAGGTAGAGCTGCTACATCTCCCTGGCTTGGTAGTGTGACCTAACGTAGTAGGTATCCTGTAAGGTCCATTGGCATAGCCTCCCCTATCACTGTAGCTGGCTACTCAAGGTGCACCCTCCATGTGGGGTGCGTACACCCTCCTCTTGTAGTGAGACTTGATTATTGTTGACAGGTCAATGAGAGGGATTTGCCCCTTCAATCAGATGCAAGGACTAGCTGTGACCACTGTCCACCAACCTTTGACCTCTGCAGAGTATCAGCTATGCAGGAGCCCACTCCCCAGAGCAGACTTACTTCAGTGGGGCCGTGATGGTGCTTCAGCATGATCTGTAGCTGTCCAGTGGCTACACAGGCTCTGGGGCCTCCAGGAAGGTGCAGGCCAAGGTCAGTTACACCTGTATTCTGTCTGGGGCCACCCAGCATAAGCTAGAGTGATCTGCCAATGGCTGCTATTTATGCTAGGCTTGGAGGTGCCCAGGCAAGGCCAAGCTATAAACCAAGGTAAGTTGCTGCTAGTGCTGGGCCAGAGGCCACTTAGCAAGAAGTATAGGGCTTGCTGAGGCCAGATGCTGCTTATTTGGGAGAATTTAGGAAAATCTGAAGCATGAACCCAAACAAGTCATTTGTGTGGAAAAGCCACTGGATACAGCTTGGGTGGGGCAGAGCCTCAGGGAATCACAAGGATAGGGCAAACAGTGTGAGCCAGGTTGTGATGGAGTCTCAGATATGGCACCTGCCTGCCAGCTGTCAGGGGGAAGGCTCAGAAAAGGAACAGTGGCCTCTGCCAGCGCTTGGGTGTGGGAGAGTGCTGCCTCCCAACTCTCACCCTGATGCGAAACACTTAAGTTCCTCTCTGCATGTCTCTAATGCCTTTCAAGCTTCTGCCCCTGTGTCAGAGCTCAGAGGGAGTGAGTCTGAGTAAGTCCCTGTGCAGGCCCTTAAAAAAGAACTTCCCGGGACTCCAGAAGTCTTTGTCTTCCTCAACCTCAATCTCTGCTGAATTTATGGCTGGAAGTCATGGGGTCTTATCTTCCTGGCATTGGGATGGAGGTCCTGGAGTGGGGCTGGGATCCCTCACTTGCAAAGATATCCCTTCCAATTTTTATCTGCCACATGCGGGTGTGGGACCAGCCTGTTCCGCATCTCTGCCCCTCCTACCAGTCTTGATGTGGTTTCATCTTTAATTCCATTGTTGTAGAACTTCCATTCATCCCAATTTCTGCTGGTTCTGAATAATGGCGTTTCTATAGTTTCGTTGTAATTTTGATGTGGTTATGTGAAGAAGAGAGCCGTGTTTACCTATGCCTCCATCATAGCTTTCTTCTGTGAAGTATGGTTTTTATTCCCATTATTCAGATGAAGAGAGCCATGCCTTAGAGGGTCTGAATGATTTCTCAAAGTCAAAAAGCAAGTAAGTCCACCAATTTTAAGGAGACAATAATTGGTTAGGAAGATACACATTTTAGAGTCAGGCCATTTCAAATTTGAGCTTTTATCATTTGTATCATAAGTAGAACTAGGACAGTTTGGACCTCTGTGAGCCCTCTTCCTCGTCTGTAAAAAGGCAACAATATAATTGCTGTGTTGAACAATATGTTTTTTATGGAGACTAAATAAAAATGTAATCTTAAAGCAGCTGTAAAAATATTATTCCCTGGGCAGATATATGCAGAAAATATCTTGTAGTAATTTATTTTTTATTTGTCAATAAGAAGCACTTCCTAACATACAAGTGCATTAGAATACTTTCTGTTTATCTCTGTTGTTTCATCCACCTCTGTGTCGCCTGGCTCTATACATACAAAATCATAAATAGCCTATTATGGGACCTCCAACATCCTGACTTTTTAAAAGTATTGCAATGAGGGATACTGTCTTGAAGTGCTGATTCAGTATTTATGTCCTATAATGCAAACTTTTTGTCTGTAATTAGACACACTAAAATAGCTACATAGATTCCCTATTTGGCAGTTTATTGTTATTACTCCCAGTGAATGCCTGGTTTATTGCATTCATTCGGCAGTGATATCTTTCCCAAAGCTGTACTCTGATACAACAGCAAGCCTATTTTCCAGCATCCCTCCCCTCTCCCACCCAGAATTCCAGTCAGTCCACCTTTTGCTTCCACCCTAATATCCATTCTGATTTCCCACCGCTGTGCCTTTCCTCACATCGGTTTCTGCCAAGAATTTACCCTCCTTTTCCCTCTTTTTGATCTCTGCCTGACTTTTAACCATTATTTGTTGTGCAGATCAAATGTCACTGTTTCTTTGGAGTCTTCCAATTAACTCCAGAAAAAAAAATGCTTATTAATATCCCTTTCTATCCTCTAGCACTTTCCTGTATAACTTATATGATAATTATATTGTCTTATATGATAGCAATTGGGTTTGGATGTATCTTCTCTTCTAAATTATAAATTCCAGTATCTGTATACTGCATTATTTTTAACCCCTTGTACATATCTGGCATTCAGTCAATAATTGTTAAGTGACAAAGTGGAAAAGGCTGCCATCACAAAAAATAAGTAAGGGTTTGAAAGGGCCACAGTTTAAATAAGAAGATAATAGTGTTCCCATCATTTCATCTCAGTCATATCTTCCACATTCATACTTATTTTCAGAAAAGGAAACCTCAAAGAGAAAAATGAGAGTGATGTGCTTTTCATTAACAATGTTAAATATTTACCTGGTACTAACTCAAACACTAAAAAAATGTAAATAAAACTTAACCATGTACTTTAAGTGTGCATACTACATATTGTTAAAGTTACGCTACATGGGGAATACTTCTTAAAAATTACTGGAAGAAATATTTACCTTTCCTCAAAACATCTATGGTGAGAGTGTAAGTTCAAGTATATTAAGAAACTAGGCCAAATAGCAAATGGGGTTTTCCTTTCATCACCTTTTTTTCAAGATATATATCAGTTTTGCATTTAGAAATTTATCTATTACAAATTACATCAGTATCTCAGCCTTCATGTACAAGATTGATATTTTTACCCGTTGTTTATATTAGGGATTTAAAATGCTCAAGCTGTGCTTCTAAAGGAATAACAGTATAGTTCAAAGTTAACTTTTCCTAGTAGTATATTTCATAGGGAGAATTTAATATAGACATTTTTAATCAACTTTGCTTTTTAAAATATACCTTTCTTTATGTGTTTGCTTGAACGGGAGTCATGTTTGATGACGCCCTTTGAGATCTTAGTTTGGACACGGTGTGTGTTTAAGTTTCGTCAGTCCAAAAGTGACATCAGAGACTGCAGGCCTCTGGACTGTTCTTTTTTTAAGGCTCTTTGCAGCAGCATGGATAGACCTGGAGAGCATTGTGCTGAGTGAAATAAGCCAGTCAGAGAAAGACAAACACCATATGATTTCACTCGTATGTGGAATCTAATGAACAAACTGAATAACAAAGAAAATGGAGGCAGGCCCATAGATGGAGGGCAGGATGACAGGTAGTGGTGGGGGCAGGCTGGGGGGTGACAGGACAGAGGGAAAAGGACTCATGGACATGGACAGCAGTGTGGTGATGGCTGGGGGAAGGGAAGTGTAAGGGGACTAAATGGTACTGAAAAAATGCAATGAAGAATAAATTAAACAACTATTCATCAGTTCGTGTTTCTCCAAAAAGTAATCTGTATTGAGTATGTCTCACTACAGAAGACTGTAAGACTTTTGGTATAAGGACTAAGACCTGAATTACATGTGCTTGGTGATATAAAATAGCAGTGGTGAGTCTTGTCCATCACACAGTGATACAGTGAAGCAGCAGAAGGTGTGGACCTGGGAGATGAAGTCCAAGAAGGATGGGATTTGTCAGAAAAGGAGCAGAGGGAGCAAGGGAGCCGCTTGAAGGAAAAGATGGCTGGAGCTCATCCTGGAAATAAGAGTTTGGACCAGAGTGTCAAGAGAGTCTCTTTTAGGAATGTTTTTATTTTTTAGACACATTTTTAAAGGTATAGAAATCATACTGGCAGTGATTTTAGGTGAATGACTTTATGGGATACCAGGATGGTGGATATGACTCTGTATCACATGGTGAGTGAGATACAGTTCTCTTTCAAATATTTTGAGTATATTAAGAAGAAAATCAGTTGACACTAGCATGGTATTAAAACATTTTCTAACTACAAATTAATAACATCGTTGTATTTTCACTTCACTTTTATTATGTTATAATCTCTTCTATTCTTGCCAAGTGTAGTTGATTGCATTGTTGTTCAAAATACCTACTGCACTTACCAGAGGAGGATTTGATTTCCCTTGCCCAATCAATCTTATCCACGCAACTTCTCTGGCCACGGAAATGAGAGCAGGCCCAGTATGGGTCACGTCTGA